>JAYEVK010000035.1:0-204992 GCA_036346275.1 Otatea glauca
AAAAATGGGAGGCTTGATGGAATACTTGTCCATCGCCATGGCTCTTGACACCATTCAGTATCTATGGAAGAGCAAAACCAGCCCTGATACCAATTGAAAGATCGAAATGGCGATCGGGGGGGGGTGAATGATCCCAAATAAAATTTCCCCCACTCAAATTACTTCAAACACTCTTGCAATAAAAATCTAAAGCACCCGAAGATTTTCGTTCAAAATGGTGCTTCTCAGATTCACACACCCTCCAAAATCCAGAACAATTAGACAACTATGTGTACCCCTAGGTTGCATGGATAAGAACCATGAATCATGTGAGGGGTTTTTTAATCACAATCCTGGTTGTCAAGTGTCCAAACAAAAGAGGAATCAATTCAAAAGACTTCTTTTCTAAAAGAGATAAAGCTAAAACACCAAAGTCTCTTTTCAGAAAAGTTAAAGCAGATTTTCAGAAATTATCCTCAGTTGGAACAGGTGGTTGGTGAGTTTCCGTTGCTCTAAAATTTTTGAGAATTTTTGTCCCGGTGAACAGTTGAGTTTTGAAACACTCCACCAAAAATCACCTCAGAAAACTTTGTAGAATAAGAATGAAACATCAAGCAATACAGACAGTCAGGAACTTCGACCAAAAAGTTTGAGGCTCGGTTTTCACTTCATAGCTATCAAACGGCGCAACCAGTGGACACAAGAAATTTTCTAAAGATGTATATATGAGTCCTGCACCATATACAAGAAGAATAACTCAAAAATGAGTTTTCTATATTTTTTGAAAAATCAAACACTGACTGCTGCGCGAAGAACAAGTTCTGGACAGATTTGCAATTTGATAAAAAACTTGATCTCTAGTCTATCCAAGGGTGTAAGAAAGATGTAAAACCAAATGAATACCCTCAATACATCCTAGAATAACAGCATTTAGAAGGAGGGGAGGCAAATCCAAATTGCATAAATGTAAATTGCAAGAATGTAAGTGCTGAATTTAATTGCGGAATTTAAGTGCATAATGTAAATTGCGTAATTTAAATGCGTAATGTAAATGCACAAAGAAAAGAAATGATTTGAGGAAACATTTCATTTCTGGAAGGAGAGGTTACAAAGCCTCACATTCATGTGGGCAAAGCTCGAAGGAGCATCAAAAACCTCAAAACCTTTAAGGAGGAGGCTACCCTCCACCCCTATTTATACTACTCGGCCACCTACCACCCTTGGATGAGTCCTCAATCCTAGAGCACTCATCTAAGGGCTAGGATTAACCCACACACGCAGCCATGCAGGGCTAACCCAAAACCCACACACGTCACAGGAGTTTTCTTGCACGGTTTTCAAAGCATACTACTGGACTCCGCTAACCTATCAACTAGACCTCAATTGATAGCCCTCATTGATCCACGCGCATCTTGCTAGCATCATCTCCTTTCCTTGTCTTCTTGAGTTGCACGGACTCCGTCTCCGATCATCTTCCGCGATCTCCGACCGGCTCTGACCTCGACGCCATCGCCTAGTCCCGATCATCCTCCGCCTCACCATGACCTAGCACCGTCGCCCTGCAACCATCAAAGACAAGGAAAAATCTTTCACATAGCAATGCCCACAAAGATCTTCAATGATTATCCCAAAATCATTAATCGATCATAATTGCTCTCAATGGTCCGGTGCTACTACCCCTAGGCCGGTAGCACTAAGAAGAGCAACCAACACTCAAATTGATTCAAATCCAATTCAATTCAAATCAAACCAAGCTCAAAACTCATCAATTACTCATCACACACAAGATAGACCTCCACATGATCTTTCAATGAACATGAACTTCTTTCCCCCCGATCGCTCGAGGGAAGGGGCCGAGGATGTCAAGGCCCCAGGTCGAGAATGGCCAGGCGAGGGGGATGGTCTGGAGGGCGTAAGCCGGTTGGTGTGTCTTCCGGGCGTGGAACTGGCATGCTCGACAGGCGCGGACGACGTCCCGAGCATCCTGGAGCGCTGTTGGCCAATAGAAGCCTATTCAGAACGCCTTCTCGACCATAGTCCTGAAAGAAGAATAAGCGTCGCAGAGGCCCGAATGGATGTTATTGAGCAAGTACTTACCTTCCTCCAGGGTGACGCAGTTGGCGAGGATGCCCAAAGTGCCATGTCGATACAATTGTCCGTTGATGAGCCCGTACAAGCCCGCACAGCGCTTGATCCTGTTGCCTCGGCTGGATCAGGTGCGAGCTCGCCGAGATTGAGGAACTTGACGATCCGGTCCATCCACGTGGGAACACTCTCGAGGAGGGCCACTGAGTCTTCCGGATCGACGACAGTCGGGGTCGGCAGGGTCTCGAGGATGACAATCGACTGGATTTCATCGTTGGATGACCCGAGCCTAGACAGGAGGTTGGCACCAGAGTTGTCCTTCCTGGAAATGTACCCGACCTCGAGATTCTTAAACCACTTCTCCATCTTGCGTACCTCGGCGAGGTACTTCGCCATTGAGTGCTCTAAGAATTGGTAGTCTTTGTTGTACTGGTTGATGATGAGATGAGAATCTCCTCTCACAACCAGCCGGCGCACGCCTAGTGACTTGTACACCCAGAGGCTGCCCAAGAGGGCCTCATATTCCACGACGTTGTTGGTTGCGGGAAAGCCGAAGCGAACCACATACTTCAGATGGTCCCCCTGGGGTGATGATAAGGACGCCAGCCCCCGAGCGCTGAAATGACCTCGATCCATCAAAGAACATGGTCCAGGGACCTTCTTCCTCGGCCTCGGGCATGGGGGCAAGCTCCGCCGTTTGCTCGACCACGAAGTCGGTGAGCGCCTACGCCTTGATGGTGGAACGCGCCACAAACCGAATGTCAAATTCGGCTAATTCCATGGCCCATTTGGCGATACGACTTCCTGCCTCTGAGTTCTTCAGGATCTCGCTGAGCGGGAACCCACTCAGAACAACCACAACGTGCGCCTAAAAGAAATGTCGGAGCTTGTGCGAGGCCGTGAACATAGCATAGAGTAGCTTCTAGACCTGGGGGTAGCGCTCCTTTGGTCCGTGGAGCACTTCACTGCCATATTAGATCGGTTGTTGCTGGCCATCTCACTCGGCCACCAGGACGACGCTGACAGCCTGTGCTGTGGCCGTGAGGTAGAGCAGCAGAACCTCACCTAACTGCGGGGTCATGAGCAGTGGGCGGCTTGAGAGATACGACTTCAGCTCGTCGATAGACCGCTCGGCTTCGGGAGTCCATTCAAAACCCTGATGTTGGTGCAGGGCCTTGAAGAATGGCATCCCGTGCACCCCGAGCCTTGAGATGAGCCGGTTAAGTGCGACCACACGACTGACGAGGCATTGGACTTGTTTTATCGACGTCGGGGCGGCCATCCTCTCGATTGCCTCGATCTTCTACGGGTTCGGGCCTACCCCGAACCCCCGATCATGTAGCCGAGCACCTTGCCTGAGGTTGCGCCAAAGACGCACTTCTCGGGATTGAGCTTGATCCCATGTTTGTCTAAGTTGACGAAGGTCTCCGCGAGATCATCGATGTGGTTGGCTTCAGTGGAGCTCTTGACGATGATGTCGTCGACATAGACTTCGAGGTTTCGCCCGATCTGGGGGTCGAAGGTCTTGGACATTAGCCGCTGGAATGTCGCCCCCGTGTTACAGAGACCGAACGACATGGTGGTGAAGCAGAACGTCCCAAACGATGTGATAAAGGCCGTCTTGTCCTTGTCGCCTACTGCGAGCTTGATCTGATGGTAGCCGGAGTAGGCGTGGAGGAAGCTTAGCATCTTAGCGTTGGCGGTGGAGTCTACGATCTGATCTAAGCATGGGAGAGGAAAGTTATCCTTCGGGCATGCCGAATTCAAACCCGTGTGGTCGACATAGATCCTCCATTTCCCGCCTTTTTTCTTCACGATCACTAGGTTGGCCGGCCATTCAGAGTAGTCAATTTCACGAATGAAGACGGCCTTCAGGAGCTGGTCGAGATGTTCCCTGATTATTGCTACCTTCTTGAGAGAAAAATGCCGTAGCTTCTGGCGCACGGGTCTGCAGCCAGGCCTTGTTTGCAATTTGTGCCTGATCACCTCCCTCGGGACCCCAGGCATGTCTGCTGGTTCCCATGCGAATATGCTCTTATTGGCACGGAGGAAGGTGACGAGCTTGAGCTCCTATTTCGGGTTGACCTGGGTGGTGAGGTGGACGCGCTTGTTCAGGTCTCCTTCCTCGGGCTGCACGGCCTTGGTCGGACCGCTGGGTTGGATCACCGCCTTCCGACGAGCGTCCTTCAGCGTTACCTCGGGACCCCGCTGGGGGAGCATGCCTGCGATCGCCAGGGCTTTCTCCTCGCAATAGTGTGCCATGTTGAGGTCACCACGGACGGTTATGACTCCCTGGTCCTGGGGAGCTTCATGCAACGGTGACCGTAATGGTTCGTCGCCTTGAATTTGATCAAAGCCGCCCGCCCGAGGATGGCACTATAGGGGAGATCTCCATCCACCACTTCGAAGGTGATTAGCTCGGTGCAGAAGTTCGAGGAGTCATCGAAGGTGACTGACAGGACCACCTGCCTGAACGGAGTGGTCGAGCTCCCTAGCACGATGCCGAAGATGGGGACCGCTATGCTCCTGATCTTTGACTGAGGGATCTACATCCGGTCCAGCGTGCTAGCCTAGAGCAGGTTGAGGGAACTCCCCCCGTCAACCATAACCAACCATAACCCTTCCGACCACGGTGTTGCTCATGGTGGGGGCCACGACCAGGGTGGTCTTAAGGTCCTTGGACATTCCTGGGGAGCGTCGTCCTGGGAGAAGGTGATTGGAATACCAGCCCATTTACAAGGCTGGTCGTTAGGCTTCCTGGCCGAAGCTTGATATACAGTGCGCGCGGCATTTTTGAGCTCGCGCCGGGATTGGTATGCAGATGAACCACCGAAGATCATGTCAACGCGGCGATCGCCCTACTGGAACTCCAGGTCGAGGCCCTCTGGATCCTCGCGGGTGCCGTTCCGTCGGGTAGCTCATCAACTTTCGGGAGCGTGGGAATCTCTCCATGCACGTCGTAGAAGGTGTCCATCTTGAACAACCACGTTCTACAACTCCGCAGGTCGTGGCCGTGGGCTCTGTGGAACGGGCACAACTTGTTCGAGTCGTACCCGGGCCTGGCCTCATTGGCGTGAGGTCGGGCGGTGCCCCATTGGAGCGGTGCCCCGTTGGAGGTCAGCCCGACGCTGTCCCTACTGCGGTGCGGCGCGACGCTACCCTTGTTGGGCTAACGTTGCACTTGCTGATGTCGTGGCCGACCGCGGTGAGGACGAGGCTCGTTGCGGTCGGGTTGCCGCACCTCCATCACCTCACGCCCCGCGTCCGCCGCGGTGACCACGCATAGCTGGCCGCAGCCATCGCGGCGACCTGGCCCTCGCCTCTTGCTGTGCGGGTCTGGGGCATCCTTGGCGCCAGACGGCCCGGCCTCGCCAGGGACGCAGCCAAGCTTGCCCTGGTCATAGTCACATTTCCAACGGACGATGTCGTTCGCGTCCGCGTAACGTTCCGCCATCCGGAACAATCTGTGGACATTGAGGTTGGCGGTGATCTCTAGGTCCTTGGTGAGGCGCCTGTCCCGGACATCGAACTTGAAGGCCTTAACGATGACCTCGTCGAAGATGCTCATGATTGAGTTTCTCGCGCGGGTGAACCGGCGAATGTAGTCACAGGGGGTTCACCCTTACCCTGGATGATGCGATCCAGGTCCCTTTCTTGTCCAGGGCGCTCGTAGCAGCTCTGGAAATTTGACTAGAGGGCGCTTCGCACCTGGCACCATGACCAGAAGGCGCTGGGAGCCTGGTTAAAGAGCCAGGTATGGGCAGCACCGTCCAGGATGATAAGGAGGTAGTTGGCCATTACAGCCTCATCCCCGCCGGTCGCCAGGATCACGGTGGAGTAGATTGAGAGAAATTTGTCGGGGTTCTTGGTCCCGTTGAACTGCTCCATCGCGGCGAGCTTGAATCGACTAGCTAGCGGCGCATGCCCGGCGAAGGCCGGCGAATCTGTTGGGCGGCCGTCGTCGAGCGGTATTTATTGCCGCTGCTATGGTCGGAGTCGCCAACGGCGAGGCGACCGAACTCGAGTCGACGGTGCACTCCACGTCGGTCCTGGCAGTTAAGAAGGGCGTCGTCAGGACGGCAATGATCGTGAACCTTCTTGACGCCTAGGCAGGATTTCCGGAGAAAGGCCTCCGGAAGCATCGCTACTCGGCGAATCTTTGTCGCCGCTTTCTTGATCGCGAGGGCGCCGCGCGATCGTGCTGAGTCGGTGGTCGGGGCGGTTGTGTCGAACTCGAACCCGTGGAGTGCGAGTCGGTAACGAGTGGCGGCGCCCGCGCGGTTAGTCGCCGTCGCTTTCCAGGGAGCGAGGCTCGGAGGGCCGACCCCTTTCTTTCTGCGGGGGCATGACCTTATCGGTCGTCCTGCTGAGCTCCTCGACAAGGGACCGGCAAAAGAGGGCTGACCTCGCCTAGGTAGGATCGGCCATGACTCGGGCGATGGCTCACAAACGTTCCCGATTGGGATCGTCCAAGCGAGGAGGACTGCGACGCCCAGACGAGTTACAGAGCCCTTCACGCTCCTCCTGTTGGAGGGCGGTGATGGCCTGGTTGATGGCAACTTGGACCAATCAACGCGCCTCCTCCAGGGCTTCTGGATCGTCGTCACTCATCCCCACGCTCGCCTCGCGACTGACGGCCATGAAGGCAAGGCGTTCGCGCGGCGCCGGTGAAGGCGAGAACATGGACTTGGAGCCTTCACACTCGGGACCGTCGACCGAGTCCAGCCTTGCTGATCGTGACATGTCATCATGAAAGTCAAAGGTGCTGGCGATGCTGGAGCGGTGAACTCTGAACGAGCAAAACTCGACGATTGGGACCATCGACCGTAGATAGGGGGGATGCATGTGTATCGTTCGGGGGCGAGGCCCGAAGTCGTGCTCGTTCGGAGGCCTCTAGTCGCGGGATGTACATCGGGGAAGAAACACTGAACACGAGGTTTATACTGGTTCGAGCCCCCGAGTTCGGGTAACAACTCTACTCCAGTATTAGTCAGAGGCGAAAGGTGTATATGCGGCTCTGTGGGAGAATACAAACAGGGCCTAAGCCAGGGGTCGCTCAGGAGCCTGGCCGCGAGGGGGAGCTCGAGCGTCTCCTTTCTCGTCGCCGCCCTATTGTGTTGTCTTTTGGCGTGTGTTGCGTGTTTCCCGTGTTTCCTCGTCTTCTTGGTCGGGGCGATCCGTCGCTTTTGTAGCACCTCTAGGATCTTTGCTGCTTGATCCCGTGGTTGACGTCAGGTGCCCGTGGCGAGTCAACCGGTGCTAACGAGAGGCGTCGATAGTCGTTGAGAGCTGATTGGAGCTGTTGAGAGCTTGACGGGAGCTGTTGAGAGCTTGACGGGAGCTGTTGAGCCCTAGTTCCCTCGCAGGGGTAGGTAGAACACTGATTCCCACGCAGGGGAGAGTTTTTACATGAGATAAATAAATTGTTACAGATGTCTCTTTCTCTGGAAGGGTGTAGAGGTCGAAGGGGAGGGTGCTCGCCCTTGCGCCCGAGCCTGAGTTCGTTGGTCCCGAGCCCGAACATCGGGAGAGCACCTCCCAGGTCGGAGATGAGCCCTCGGACCCATGGGAAGTCGCCATGAGGCCCCGGGGGGATGCTTACACGTGGCGTGGGTACTGATCCCTGACAAAGAGTCATCACAGGCTTCCCATCAGATATTTCAAACTTCCTCAGGAGGTCCCGAGTGTACTTACCTTGGTGCAGGAAAGTACCTTCCCGAGTCTTCTTGATCTAGAAGCCGAGGAAGTAGCTCAACTCGCCCATCATATTCATCTCAAACTCTATGTCATCACCTCTAAAATCTGAGACACAAGAGAATGCGAAGATCCACCAAAGATGATATCGTCCACATAAATCTGGACGACGAGGAAATGAGAATCTTGCTGTGTGATGAACAGAGTCTTATCTACCATACCCATTTTGAAACCATGACTAAGAAGATAAGACTTAAGCCTTTCATACCATGCTCTAGGGGCCTGCTTAAGTCCATACAAAGCTTTGGAAAGCTTGAAGACATGGTTCAGGTATTTGGGGTTCTCAAATCCTGGAAGTTTCTTAGCATAAACCTCTTCCTCAATAAACCCATTGAGGAATGCACTCTTGACATCAATTTGATAAAGCTTGAAGCCCTTGGATGCAGAGAATGCAAGCAAGATCTGGGTAGCCTCTAGTCTAGCTACAGGAGCAAAGGTCTCCTCAAAGTCAAGACCCTCAACCTGAGTGAAGCCCTATGTAACTAGCCTTACCTTGTTCCTAATGATAACCCAGTCCTCACTCTGTTTGTTTTTAGCACCCATTTGGTCCGAATGATATTATAAAAAGATGGGGGCTCAACAAGCTGCCAAACCTTGTTCCTCTCGAAGTTCTCGAGTTCCTCATGCATAGCAATAATCCATGACTTATCCGATAATGCATGAGAAATATCCTTCAGCTCAAAAGAGGCAACAAAGGCTGAGTGAAGACAGAAGCTGGATAAGCCTGATTTTAAGTGAGTGAACCACTCAAACAGATCGCCAATGATCTGATCAGGTGGATGAATTTTCTGGATATAGCGGGGAGGTCTAGCAACAGAAGTGGCCTCTACCTCTTGAATAGAAGAGGCAGGAACAGAGTCACTAGCTGAAGGAGAGTCAAAAGGTAAAGGCTAGTCTCCCTGAGGTGTGGAAATAGAAACAGGAGGCACATCAGGTGTAGAGGGGACTGGATCAGGTGAAACACCATCATCTCCATCATCCTCATCCTTTACAAAGATGGTCTCGGAGTGATAAGAAGAACCTGAAATATCAGGTCTAGCTCATGGGCTAGCCTCATCAAAGGTCACATCACAGGTCTTTATGATCCTATTCACATTACAACTCTAGATCCTATAGCTATGAGAAGAAGTCGAGTAACCTAGAAAAATACCATCAGAAGAACGAGAATCAAACTTATCTAGGTTAGCAGACTTCAAGATAAAACACTTGCAATCAAATATGCGAAAATGAGAAACACTGGGCATTCGCCCATACCTCAACTCATAGGAAGTGCGATGCAAATGTGCTCTCAAGAAAATGCGATTAGAAATATGGGAAGAAGTAACTATAGCCTCAGCCCAAAATGATGTGATGACGGCCCGATCTTCCAATGGGTTCTACTTTTGTGGAACAGAGATGTTCACGTTCCAAGGGCTTCCAATCAGCGAAGATTGAATCCTTGCAATCGCTACACCCACGCACCTGTCGTTATCAACCGTGCTCACGCCCGGATGACCTAACCACGAAGGTTAATTCCTGCACGTAGTAGAAGAAACGAGCAAGAATGAGAAAGAAAGTAATCTGACAATTCAAAATGATCAAAGTTGAGGTTGTCTCTTTCGCCAAACCAGGTCTTGCGACACTACTCCGATAAAGAAGTGTTTCACACGCAATGGCGAACAAACATAGCAAAATAACCTAACCTAATATGATGGCGGCAGCTTGTTTTAATGATGTGGAGAGGGAGAGGGCAGCCACGGCTAGGGAGGGGGCGTGCTAGGGTTTCCTCACATGTCTACAACCTGGGCTTGGACCCTCTGTCAAGATACAAGGCCCGTGGCCCAAAGAAAAAGGTGGCGCAACACCTTCTAGAAAACAGTAGCCACTTGTTCTGACCATTTGGAAGTCTTCCCTATACAATTTTTAGGTGAGGTTAGATCCATTAGAAAGATCATGAAATAAACTTTCAAAAGATTTCTTATACACCTCTGAATGACGCCGTATGAGAAAGTTATGGCCGTTTGAATCCAAGGCTGTCAGGGTGACTCCAACTTGAATTGCAGCCCGAAATATCTTGCTCTCCGAATTGAGGATGGAGACTTGGCATGGCATCTTCGCCAATATTCCTATGTAATAACAAATCACGATGTCCATTAGGTAGCATACCATCCCTATTAAAATGATTATGAACAAGGAACGAGCTCACCTCATGATTTAATTGACAAGTGATGAAACATGAGGAACAGCGGGTGTAGTATGTGTATCCAAGGAATGGATGTCCTCATCATCCTCCCCTTCTAAAATTGGAGTCATCCTCGACTCAAGCTTATCTTCTTCTCCCACATATGGCTTTAAATCTTAAATGTTAAATGTAGGTCTAACCCCAAAATCTGCAGAAAACTCAAGCTTATAAGCATTGTCATTAATTTTTTTAAGCACTTTAAAAAGGACCATCGGCTCGAGGCATTAATTTAGACTTTCTCAACTGGGGAAATCTATCTTTACGCAAATGTAACCAAACAAGATCACCAGGTTTAAAGGTTAAATGTTTTCTACCTTGGCTACCATAAACTCTATATTTCTCATTCATCTTTTCAATATTTTCTTAACCAATTCATGCATTTTCAGAACCAATTCAGCTCGTGTCTTCGCATCAAAATTAGATTTTTTAGAAGTAGGTAAAGGTAGTAAATCAATAGGAGCACATGGATTAAACCCATATACTACATGAAATGGACTTACCTTGGTGGTGGAGTGTACTGACCTATTGTACGCAAACTCAATATGAGGTAGACACTCTTCCCACATCTTCAAATTCTTCTTTAGGACAGCCTGTAGCATAGTTGAAAATGTGCGATTGACAACCTCCGTCTGTCCGTCGGTTTGGGGATGACAAGTAGTAGAGAAAAGTAGCTTTGTCCCCAATTTATTTCATAAGCTTCTCCAAAAATTACTCAAAAACTTTGCGTCATGATCTGAAACAATAGTATTGGGTATGCCATGTAAATGAACTATCTCCCTGAAAAATAATTCAGCAACATTTGTAGCATCGTCGCTCTTATGACAAGGTATAAAATGCGCCATTTTAGAAAAACGATCAACCACTACAAATATACTATCCCTCCCCCTTTTAGTCCTAGGAAATCCCAATACAAAATCCATTGAAATATCCTCCCACGGAACGCTAGGAACAGGAAGAGGTATATAAACACCATTCAGGTTCAAACGGGACTTAGCTTTATTGCAAGTGGTGCATCATGACACGTAGCGCTCGACGTCGCACCTCATCTTAGGATAAAAAAAATGTGTAGAAAGTACATCCTCCATCTTCTTCACCCCAAAATGTCCCATCAAACCACCTCCATGCGCTTCCTGCAAAAATAAAAAACGAATAGAGCTAGCTGGAACACCTAGCTTGTTATCACGATACAACAGTCCATTATTCAGCACATATTTATTACAAGTTCTTCCTTCTCTACAATTGATATAAACATCTTTAAAATCAAAATCATTGGCTTATAATTCTTTTATTGTTTCTAAGCCAAAAATTTTATTATCAAGTTGGAATAATAAAGTATATCTTCGAGACAACGCATCGGCAATTACATTGTCCTTAACTTTCTTGTGCTTAATGATATATGGAAATGACTCTATGAACTCAACCCATTTAGCATGTCATTTATTTAGTTTAGCTTGACTTCTAATATATTTCAAAGATTCATGATCGGAATGAATAACTAATTCTTTCGGCCAAAGGTAGTGTTGCCATGTTTCTAACACACGCACTAAAGTATACAATTCTTTGTCATAGGTAGAATAATTCAGAGAAGGCCCATTCAATTTCTCACTAAAATATGCAACGGGTTTACCTTCTTGTACCAATACTCCTCCTATTCCAATCCCATTAGCATCACACTCTAATTCAAAAGTTTTACCGAAGTCTGGAAGCTGAAGTAGAGGGGTATTGGTAAGCTTCTCCTTTAGTACCCTAAAAGCATGTTCTTGTGCTGGTCCCCAATGAAAAGGGATACCTTTCTTTGTCAACTCATTCATCGGGGCAGCAATGGTGCTGAAATCTTTCACGAAACGCCTATAGAACCCTGCAAGACCATGAAAACTTCTTACCTATGTAACTGTCTCAGGGTTCGGCCAGCTCTTGATGGCTTCAATTTTTGCTTCATCCACTTCAATTCCCTCTGGAGTAACAACATAGCCAAGAAAAGAGACTCGATCCGTGCAAAAGGTGCATTTCTCAAGATTACCAAACAAATGTGCATCTCTCAAAGCATTAAAAACAGCACGTAAATGTTCCATGTGTTCTCGATGTGGCTTGTTGTAGATTAAAATATCATCAACATAAACCACCACAAATTTTCCAATGAAAACACGTAAAACTTCGTTCATTAGCCGCATGAAAGTGCTAAGTGCGTTAGTTAACCCAAAAGGCATGATTAACCACTCATATAATCCGAACTTAGTTTTGAAAGCAGTTTTTCATTCGTCTCCCAACTTCATTCTAATTTGGTGGTATACACTGCGCAAGTCTACCTTAGAAGAAATGATAGAACCACTTAACTCATCAAGCATGTCATCTAACCGAGGAATAGGATGACAATACCTTATTTTGATATTATTAATGGCTCTACAATCTACGTATATTCACCAACTACCATCTTTATTAGAAACCAAAATAAAAGGAACGGCATAAGGACTAAGGCTCTCTCGTGCATACCCTCGATCCAATAAGTCTTGGACTTGGCACAGAATTTCCTTAATCTCTTCGAGGTTTGTTCGGTAAGGCGCACGATTTGGTAAAGTTGCCCCCGAAATTAAGTCAATTTGATGCTCAATTCCTCTCATAGGTGGTAGCCCTGGGGGAAGCTCATCCGGGAATACATCCTGATACTCATGCAAAAGGTTAGTGATAGTAGGAGGCAAAGATCTAGGCAATTTATAAAGGGAAAAATAAGCCTCTTTGCAAATCAAAACATAGCAAGCCAAATCAGACTCATCAGGCTCAAGTAAATAAGATTTTGTAGCAAGCATGTTAGCACCTTTCAATTTAATTCCCGCCTTCTTAACACTAGGCGCTTCCTTTTCCTTTTTATGTGGGAAAACTTCTTTAGCTACAATATGATTTTCAGTGTTAGTTTCCTTCGGCTTACGTTCATTTTCAGCTCTTTCTAATTCATCTTTCAAAATTGCAGCGGGATTCATTGGAATTAATTCAATGGTTCTTCATTTATGTGTGAAAGTGTATTTATTACTTCTACCATCATGTAAGGCATCTGTATCATATTGGTAAGGCCTACCTAAAAGCAAAGAACAAGCTTGCATAAGCACGATATCAAAATTTGCATGATCATGGCAGGTACCAATTGAAAAGTGCACTCTCACAATCTTATTTACCTTCAACTTACCGCAAGAGTTGAACAATTCAATGTAATATGGCCGCGGATGCTGCTGCGTAGTCAAACCAAGCTTTTCGACCAACTCAATGCTAGCAAGGTTGTTCCAACTCCCTCCATCGATGATGAAGCGACATGATCTTTCCTTTACAATGAACTTTGATTGGAACAAGGTGTGGCGCTGATTTTGCTCCACTCTCTCCATTTGAGCAATAAGTACTCGCTATGCTACAATGCTCATATACCTCTTGGAAGTTTTAGCTCCAAATCTGTCCACTCCATCTGAAGAGGAACGCGGTATGCTACGCTAGCACAAAAAAAATCTACCGTATAACCAGAAAGCTACTCGCAAGAAGGGGATCATAGATTAGATTACCACTAGACGTGCAGTTGCGGAATCCTTCACGCGTCGATGTAGTGGATCGTTCTTGCCACAGTCGTTGCATCAATGGAGTGGATCATCCTCCCACGCCGCAGTTGCAGCAGCGTCACCGCAGTAGTCCACACGTCCGGGATAGAACATCATGCATCGGTGTGCAAGCACCTGGTCGCTCGGCAGGGGCAGATGTCGACTTTTGTAGTCGGCAATAAATTTTATGGGGCTGGCGCTAGATCTCAAACTCGAAGGTCACACAAGACAAAGGTTTAGACAGGCTCAGGCCCTCGACGGTGGAGGTAATACCCTAGTCCTGTGTGCTGGGATTATCTGGATCTCTTGGATCTAAGATTGCTCGTGTGCTCTCTCTCTGTTGATGCCTGCCCTCCCCTTATATAATCGGGGTGGGGCGGTTTACAGAGTCCCGATCGGTTATATGATTCTAATCGGTTATAGGATAGAGTTTACATCTTTATCTACCCTGCTAACAATTCGGATTACAATCGTATCTTTTATATCCAAATACATGTTCAACTGTCTATAAAATGTATCCCCTTTCGCACGACAGCAAGGCTTGGCGCAGAGCTTATCCTTTGGGCCTTCCTCTCGGCCCTGTCTCTTCCTTAGGCGCTTCCGGGCCAGTTATGAAGACACCTGGTTTCATATATTCCACAGCAGCGAGAGAAGGAGGCTAGGGTTTCAGGTGAAACACTACTAGACCGTAGGAAAGCACACCCTGCGCCCAACCTCCTCCACTCCTTATATAACCACGAGATGAAACCCTAAACCAGGGCCCATGAGAGTGCTAAGCCCACGAGGTCCATTAATTATGGATCCAATCCAAATTATAGCGTCCCAGCCCATTAAGTGTGTGGCACTGCAGGTTCACGTACGTTTGGACATGGATTCGAAAAACTCCTTTTCAATCCAATAGTTGGTAGCGGCTCCTTGCAAAGCATGCCAACTCCTAAACATACTATGATCAAATCGGACAGAACCTATCAAAAGTACTCATGTAATAATCCCTTTGCCAAGTATATGAAGATTGAACTCAAGGCGAGAAGCATGTCATCCTTTGATGATTCATTCCATCTCTCGTATCCGTGATATATTAATATGTTGTGAATGACTCCTCAATCACGGCATGGCCATGCACTTCCTTAATCATATCACACGAGTGGCCTTGTCATATATCTCCGTTTCATTGGAGTGGTAAATTCCATCTTGACTGCTCACTTCCCTCTGCACGTTTTATAGTAAAGATGAAAGCTACCTATATAACTATCCGGTTAGGAAGTAGTGTTTGATAGTCCCAAGAAAAACTATTACACATGTAGGGAATATGACAATCTCAGGTCTAAGGATCATACATCTACTATGTATGAGATACACTGATGACACATAAGAATGTAACATTCTCGCAGTGTCCCATTGCGGGTCAATCTAACCTATGTTCTTCAACATGCATCCACAATGTATAGATGATATCTCCATATCCCATGATCTATGAAGCATGATCATCGATCACTACATGTGCTGATCTATTTATCGTTGTCCTATACGATGATATCCGATCAGATATATTTATCGAATTACATCAATAAGTAAAGAGCTTCATAAGCAAGTCACATACTTGTTGATCAACACAATGATATACATTCATTGGACCAATAATCATATTATTATTCATAAACATAGTCATGTTACAATTATCTAAATGATTGCCTCAAGGGCATAACACTAACAATCTACCACTTGCACTTGAGTCAATTAATTAAGTATCTAATACCAATAGACCTCATGTGCACCTCATGCTTAGGCTGTGGCAGTGGCTTTGTCAACGGATCGGCCACATTGGCTTCCGTATGTACTTTGCATATTTTCACGTCAGCTCTATCCACAATCTCGCAAATAAGGTGGAAGCGTCGGAGTATGTGTTTAGACTTCTGATGTAATCTAGGCTCTTTTTCTTGTGCACTGGCTCCACTATTATCACAATAGATGTCAATTGGACTTGAGGCACTAGCGACCACACGAAGCTTTGTGATAAACTACTTAATCCACACAGCTTCTTTTGCGGCCTTCGAAGCCGCAATGTACTCTGCTTCTGTCGTAGAGTCGGCCACCGTGTTTTGCTTGGAACTCTTCCAGCTTACTGCTCCTCCATTTAGTGTAAACACAAACCCAGATTGCAATCGGAAATCATCTGTCAGTTTGGAAGCTTGCATCGGTGTAACCCTTTGCAACCAGATCTTCCTCACCTCCAAAACACAAGGAACATACCCTTAGTTTTTCTCAAGTACTTTAGGATATTTTTTACGGCTATCCAATGACCATCACCAGGATCCGCTTGGTATCTGCTCGTGACACTTAGAGCATATGAAATATCTGGGCGTGTGCAGATCATGGCATACATAATGGACCCAATAGCTGAAGCATATGGAATCCTTCTCATCCTATCTCGCTCATCAGTTGTCGAAGGACATTGATTCTTGCAGAGACTGATGCCATGTGACATTGGCATGAAACCTCTCTTGGATTCATTCATATTGAACCTTTTCAATATCTTAACAATGTACGTTTCCTGACTTAATCCAATTAACCTTTTTGATCTATCTCTATAGATTTTCATTCCCAAGATATAGCATGCTTCTCCCAAGTCCTTCATTGAGAAACTCCTTTTCAATGAAGTCTTAACATCTTCAAGCATAGGAATATCATTCCCGATCAATAATATGTCATCCACATACAAAATCAGAAACACAAGTGCGCTCCCACTGGCCTTCTTGTAAACATAAGGCTCTTCTTCGTTTTTGATAAAGTCAAATCCTTTTACTACTTCATCAAAACGAATGTTCCAACTCTAAGATGCTTGCTTTAACCCATAAATGGATCTTTGAAGCTTGCATACCCTTTTAGCAAATTTAGGATAAACAAACCTTCAGGTTGTATTATGTATACATCCTCAGATAGATTCCCATTAAGGGAGGCTGTTTTGACATCCATCTGCCATATTTCATAATCGAAATATGCAGCAATAGCTAAAATGATCCGGACAGACTTGAGCATGGCTACCGATGAGAAGGTTTCATCATAGTCAACTCCTTGAACTTGTTTGAAACCCTTTGCCACCAACCGTACCTTATAGATCTGAACATTTCCATCTACGTCTATCTTCTTCTTGAAAATCCATTTGCATTCAATAGTTTTTACACCATCAGGACGATTGACCAAGTTCCAAACTTGATTGTCATGCATGGATTGAATTTCGGATCTCATGGCTTCAAGCCATTTTTCGGAGTTTGGGTCCATCATTGCTTCTTTATAAGTCATGGGCTCATCATTGTCCAACAATAATATGTCATTCCCATATCTTATGGGTACATGACACGGCTTCTCTAACCTACGTGGGGCTGGTGTCTCTTCCATAGGTTGTACAACACTTTGTACATCTTGTGAAGGTTTAGTGGTAGCTTAAACATATTCATGTGATTCTCGAACTTCATCGAGATACACATCACTCCCACTATTTCTTTTGAAAGAAACTCTTTGTCCAGAAAGACACCATTTCGAGCAACAAAAACTTTATTCTCGTTTCTTTTGTAAAAGTAATATCCTTTTGTTTCTTTAGGACCCCCCACAAAAAAAGCATTTTTCTGATTTAGGTACGAGTTTATCTGATTGTAAACGTTTTACATAAGCCTCACATCCCCATATCTTGAGAAATGACAACATGGGTCTTCTCCCAGTCCATATCTCATATGGCGTCTTCTCAACGGATTTTGATGGGATCCTATTCAAAGTGAACGCAGCTGTCTCTAAAGCGAAACCCCAGAAGGAAAATGGCAAATCTGTTTGGCTCATCATTGATTGAACCATATCTAATAAAGTTAGGTTTCATCGTTCGGACACGCCATTCCATTGAGGCGTTCCTGGCGGAGTAAGTTGCGGAACGATTCCACATTGCTTTAGATGATCACCAAACTCTTGGCTCAAGTATTCGCCACCACGATCTAATCGTAAGTGTTTTATTGATTTGCCAAGTTGATTTTGTACTTCGTTCTGAAACTCTTTGAACCTTTCAAAAGTTTCACATTTATGCCTCATTAAATAGATATATCCATATCTACTAAAGTCATCGGTAAAAGTTACAAAGTACTGAAACCCAGCCCTCGCAGTCGAGCTCATTGGTCCACATACATCTGTATGTACTATGGCCAATAATTCACTCGCTCTCTCACTAAAACATGTGAAAGGGACTTTTGTCATCTTGCCAAGTAAACAAGACTCACATGTTTCAAATGATTCAAAATCAAATGAGGTTAGAAGTCCATCACCATGGAGCTTCTTCATGCGCTTCTCATTTATATGACCTTAGCGGCAATGCCATAAAAAGGTAGGGTTCAAATCATTAGGCCGAGGCCTTTTTACATTAATGTTATAGACAGGTTTTTCTTTGAGTTGAAGGACGTACAACCCATCCACCATGGGGCAACGACCATAATACATATCATTCAAAAATATCGAACAAACAAAGTTCTTTATTCTGAAATCATAACCTTCATGTTCCAAACAAGAAGATGAAATAATGTTTCAACTCAAAGATGGAACAAAATAACAATTATTGAGTTCTAAAACTAATCCTAAAGGCAAATGCAATGGGTACGTGCCAACGGCAAGACCAGCAACTCTTGCTTTATTCCCCACGCGAAGATCCACTTCTTCTTTTGCCAAGTCTCTACTCTTTATCAGCCCCTGCATCGAATTGCAAATGTGAGCAACCAAATCGGTATCATATACCCATGAGCTGAGTGAAGAAGTAGCAAGATTAATTTCTATAACATTAATACCTGAAGTGGAAATGACATTTCCATTCTTCTTATCTGCCAGGTACTTTTCACAGTTTCGTTTCCAATGTCCTGACTTCTTGCAATAGAAGCATTGGGTATCAGGTTGAGGGCCAACTTTAAGCTTCTGAAGCTTAGTTTTGAGGCTTGCGATCTTATCTTGAGCCTTGCCCTTGCTCTTTCCTGTTCCCCCAGCCTTAGCCTTCCTCTTTTTGAATGCAGTTGTTTTCTGAACCATCATCACATGATTGGCTTTTTTCTTAATGCTTTCTTGGACAGCCTTGAGCATCCTATGTAGTTCGGTTAGGCTCTTCTCCATGATATTCATATGAAAATTCATAATGAATGGCTCAAAGCTCTGTGGTAGAGACTGGAGAATAACATCTGTGGCCAAACTAAGGCTGAGGGGAAACTCAAGTTTTTCTAATCTCCCAATGTAACCAATCATCTTGATCACATGAGGGTTGGTGCCTTGACCGGTTACAAGCAAATAAAAGCTTTGAGATACCATACCTCTCAGCTCTTGCTTGATTCCCAAACATGCCCTTCAAGCCCACAATCATATTGTAAGCATCTTGGTCCTCATATTGCTTTTGGAGCTCAGAGTCCATGGTGACAAGCATGAGACAGCTGACCTCTATAGAAGCATTAACATATTTTTCATATTCGACTGGTTCATCAGGAATTGGATTCTCTAGAACATAGTTATTCTTTTCATGCTTGAGAACAATTCTCAGGTTGCGATTCCAATCAACAAAATTAGTTCCATTAAGTGTTTCCCTTTCCAAAACTGATCTCAAAGCAAAACCAGGTGTAGCAGGAGTAGGAGTAGAAGGTGCCGTTGAACTACAACAAAAACATGCAAAGTTTCTAAGCATTATGTTTATGTAATACTTTTATTAAACATTTTAATAAAAGACACTCCGATTTTATAGACACATAGTGACTATTCAAGATCCTTATTCATCAAACACTAGTGAGCTTTGGCATCACTGCTAGAAATTTAATGACATAGTTAAGCAACACCTTTGCTAATTACATCTTATGTAGCTCTTGTTTGTTGAGTATGAAAATAAGTAATGAATGCCTCCGTCAACTTGACTCATGGCTAGGTCAACCTGCCCCTAGGGTTCACATGAGGGAGGGAGCACTTTCCATTTTCGGGTGCCAATTAAGAAACCTGCCTCATGTGTGTTTTCCTAGACACCAATTGTCTTGTATATGTTCCTTCATTACTGAAATCAAATCCCAACCACTTATGTCCTCAAGCCCAAAACAGTTTTAATAGCTTGATTAAATCTACCATTGTTATGCGTGATGTGTCCAACACATCCCTATCATCTATTAAGATAGCCATTGATATACTACTTTGGTAGTCATATCAATAACGATCTAAATTCTTGACAGGTGCAACAATTGGATGGACATTTTGATTTAAAATTTTAACTATAGGGATGAACAATATCTACTATGAACATGGCATCACATGCAATGAGCATGAAGAAAATAGCAAGGATTAAACACACATCCACAGAAAATCAAAAATAAGTTGTGAAATAGCATGGCCCTTAGCATTAAGATCTCCATCATCATGCTTGTTTGTTCACCTAGCCACCTTGCTTGATTGTTCACCTAATCATAAAGCTTGATACGATCGTCTTCATCATTATGAATGCAACGCCTTACAACTTTTCATAATGAATTTTACATGAGGGTTTGAATCATCACAAGTCGACACGCAGGTCGTTATACAATTTAAATAGCCTTATGGCTTGACACGGCACGCAGGCCATGTGAAAATTACATGCATCACATACACATAGGCCATACTATTTCACATAATTTCCTGCAAAAGTGAGTTAAACAAAATCAATCCTACGACTCTGGGTCCGAGGGGCAGCACCCCTAGCAGGGTCCAAGGAAAACACCCTCAAAATTTCCACGGATCAATCAGATTGACCCAATCCGATCTAATCTAATTTGCTTGGTCCTACATGGTTACGTTTCAGAAACCCTGATGGCGGTAACTCGATCGGTAAGGGTAATGTTGTACCATGAACGGACTCACCCAAATCAAGATTGAGTTGGTTCACACTTTCCTCAAACCCTAAACCGATCGATCTCATCAATGGCTGCGTCACCAATTCATCACATGAACCGGCTGAACATGTAATAGATCCAATCTACTAACCTCACACATCATATGTGCAACATCCAGATCACAAATCTATATGAGATGGCTCTGATACCACTGAAGAGGAACGCGGTATGCTACGCTAGCACAAAAAAATCTACCGCATAACCAGAAAGCTACTCGCAAGAAGGGGATCATAGATTAGATTACCACTAGATGCGCAGTTGCGGAATCCTTCACACGTCGGTGTAGAGGATCGTCCTTGCCGTAGTCGTTGCGTCGATGGAGTGGATCGTCCTCCCCTCGCCATGGAACATCCTCTCATGCCGCAGTCACAGCAATGTCACCGTAGTAGTCCACACGTCCGGGGATGGAACGCTGTGCGTCGGTGTGTAAGCACCTGGTCGCTCGGCAGGGGCAGCGAGAGAAGGAGGCTAGGGTTTCAGGTGAAACACTACTAGACCGTAGGAAAGCACACCCTGCGCCCACCCTCCTCCACTCCTTATATAGCCACGAGATGAAACCCTAAACCAGGGCCCATCAATGTGCTAAGCCCACGAGGTCCATTAATTACGGATCCAATCCAATTTAATGCGTCCTAGCCCATTAAGTGTGTGACCCTGCAGGTTCACGTACGATTGAATATGGATTCGGCAAACTCTTTTCAATCCAATAGTTGGTAGCGGCTCCTTGCAAA
This sequence comes from Otatea glauca, assembly GCA_036346275.1. Taxonomy (NCBI): domain Eukaryota; kingdom Viridiplantae; phylum Streptophyta; class Magnoliopsida; order Poales; family Poaceae; genus Otatea; species Otatea glauca. The sequence continues at coordinate 21,260 of JAYEVK010000035.1, forward strand.
GCATGCCAACTCCTAATCATACTATGATCAAATCGGACAGAACCTATCAAAAGTACTCATGTAATAATCCCTTTGCCAAGTATATGAAGATTGAACTCAAGGCGTGACGCATGTCATCCTTTGATGATTCAATCCATCTCTCGTATCCGTGATATATTAATAAGTTGTGATTGACTCCTCAATCACGGCATGGCCATGCACTTCCTTAATCATATCACATGAGTGGCCTTGTTATATATCTCTGTTTCATTGGAGTGGCAAATTCCATCTTGACTGCTCACTTCCCTCTGCACGTTTTATAGTAAACATGAAAGCTACCTTTATAACTATCCGGTTAGGAAGTTGTGTTTGATAGCCCCAAGGAAAACTATTACACATGTAGGGAATATGACAATCTCAGGTCTGAGGATCATACATCTACTATGTATGAGATACACTGATGACACATAAGAATGTAACATTCTCGCAGTGTCCCATTGCGGGTCTATCTAACCCATGTTCTTCAACATCCATCCACAATGTGTAGATGATATATCCATATCCAATGACCTATGAAGCATGATCATCGATCACTACATGTGCTGATCTATTTATCGTTGTCCTGTACGATGATATCCAATCAGAGATATTTACCAAATCACATCAATAAGTAAAGAGCTTCATAAGCAAGTCACATATTTGTTGATCAATAGAATGATATACATTCGTTGGACCAATAAACATATTATTATTCATAAACATAATCTTGTTACAATCATCTAATTGATTGCCTGAAGGGCATAACACTAACACCACCATCATCGCTACCCGTCTCATGTTCGTCACCTGCGGGGTTAGCTGAAACAAGAGCCAAATCTTCATCATCAATATCACTAGCACTAGTATACTCACCATCATCTTTGGCAATGAGAGCTCACTGATTTGGACAGTTTTTCATGACATGACCCCATCCTTTGCAACAGTTGCTCTGCGTGTCACGTGTCCTACCCGTGGAAGCAACCGATGATGCGCTCTTTGCCAGTGCTTGCACTGTCGCTGATTTTCTTACTGCAGGAGCACGTGATTGTTGTCTGGAATCAGCAAAACGTGCACGGGAAGAAGATGAAGTAGAGCGACCAGCAGTAGGTGCCGCAGGTGGCTTCCTAAGTGTGGTCCGAGTTGTAGGAGATCCACCGTAAGTAACTCCTTGTGATTGAGCTTGTCATTCCTGTACTTCCCTTTCAACTTTGCAAGCAAGATGAAACAAACGAGTGATATTATGATAATCCTTATACTCTAATATGTCTCGGATTTCATGATTTAAACCCCAAAAAAATCTAAACATTTTTGCATCCTCATCTTCTTGCACTTTACAATGCAACATACCAATTTATAACTCCTGATAATACACTTCTATGGATTTATTACCTTGGTTCAAGTCCTGCAATTTATTCAATAAATCTCTAGCATAATATGAGGGTACAAATCTAACTTGCATGTTGTCGGGGATCAGTATTCTCTAGACGAGTAAACACCCCCTCTAGCTCGAGGTCGTACCCCACGCGCTTGAGCATGTGCCTCCCGAGCTCGAGCATGTGTCCAACGAGCTCGAGCTCGAGCAGGAGAATGAGGACCCGGCTTGAGCTAGCAAAGTCGGGCCGGGCCAGGTTTAAAGAAGCATGCGGTTACCAAGTCAAGGGCCTTAATGAACGGAGTTAAGCTAGGAGTGGGCTATGATTATGGGGCTGTTACCATCAACTTCATGGCACATTAAGTCCGAATTTAGTGCCGTACACCCGGGTATCTCCCTCGACCATTTCCTATAATGGTCTGCGCAATAGAAGTATAAAGCTCCCCCTGCGCAGGGACGAGGGGGACACAGGCAGACAACACGCACACCCATACTCAAGCACAATCGAGCTTGAAGCACCCCTGGTATTCAACCACACAGCATTATATTCACCTTACGCCTCAGTGCAAGACTGGAGTAGAGCTGTACCCGCGTTGGGGACTCGAACCAGTATAATTCCTCGTGTTTACCCCTTCCTTTATCTCTAAGCGCAATGAGCACCTTCCCTTTCTATCGGACGTGCGAGACTTAGAGTTCTGCACTTACATCATACTGTTGGCGTCAAAAACTTGAGGTAGGGTTTCTGACAACAGCACACCAGACGAACACCTGGTTCAGAGCGTGCTAGTCGATTTGACCTGTAACCGACAAGGTACAAATATAAAATTCGCTCAAAGCCGATCGTGAAGATCAATCGGCTTAAACTCAACCAGCTTGAAGCTGATAAAGATCAAAGTAACAAGGTAAGTCTAATTAGCTGATTAAGGCTAATCAGAGGATAAAGGCAGATCGATTCTGAAGAAGGCGATGCGCAACAAAATCATGATAAATCAAACCTTGAGCGTAATTTGAAGAAAATCAACAATCGGGGATGCACAACTTTGTTGATCAAGATCGAATTACAAGAAAACTAAATTACAGAGACTACTCCTAGTCGACGGGAAAAAGTAATGTAGATTGGTGTATTGGATTGTGTTGTCCTACAGCTTTGCTTCAGCCTCTCTTTTATACCCATCGGCCGATCGTATCCTTTTACAACACGTCTCGAGACTTGATCTGTATCGGCCTTAACTTGGAAAATTATTTCTTTAAAGATCTTGCTGTTACTAAATATCTTCAAATTTTTCCAACCCGTCCGTTAATTTCCGTGTGTCTGACTTTATTACCGATTTTGACTAGACTTGCCAAATTTTGGTGCAAACATATGCCCCCATTTTTGAGAGATGACTTGTCATCTGTCAAAAATCACAATTATCGGCTTATGTCCCATCGGCTAACTGTTGAACTTCACCTAATAACTGCCACTTTATTTGCGCCGTAATTTTCTGACACGTGCGTAGTGCGCTTTAACTGCTCGCGTCTTTTGAGATTTGTTTCCCGCCGCTTCAAATTTTCACTGTGCTCCAAATATGTGGCCCCCACAGACTCATTCCTCACGCGCATGAGCTCTCGAGTTGTCTGCAATCGGCTTCTGGTCTTCAAGCTCCAGTTCTCACCTCTTCCAATCGGCTTCTGTCAGAACCTTCTCAATGGATGCTTCTCAGGTATTCATCCCGATTCCAAACAGCAATGACCAATTTTATCTAGGTCCAGTAGGAAACCTAGAAGCCGATTGATAATAAATGAAGAGATTCCTCGTCTTCCTCTATCGGCTGCGGGATATAATATAGAGGGTTGGAGTAAGAGTTTTAGGGCTTGGCCGACGGCGCTCAAGGGATGGAGATCATGGGACATTCGCGTAGCAGCCCAAAAGAGGGATGAATGGGAAAAGATGGGTATAGCTGAATGTCTCCCCCTTTCCTTAGCCGATCCAGAGGTTAATGAGCCCTTAGTGGCCACGGCTTGCTATTTCTGGTCGGACACCTTCAATGCCTTCGTATTCCGCACTGGTCTTGTCGGCCTAACTTTGATGGACGTAGCCCAACTGTGCTGCTTAAGACCTGATGGGGATCAATTATTGGCTTATAGCGGCAAGCCCAAGTACAAGCTTATCAGATCCAAAGGTGAAGGATGGGCTAAATATATCAGAAATAATAATAAAGTTAATGGGGTGGTATCGAACGAAGAACACACTGCTTTTTTGAACCTCTGGTTAGACCGATTTTTGTTCTGTGGTGCTTCCTTGGGACCAACTCAGGTATATCAAACCATAGCAGAGCAGTTAGTAGAAGGTCGTCGGCAAGCACTTGGAAAAATACTTCTAGGGGCAGTTTACCAGATGATGCACATAATAAGGTGTGGGCTCTTTACTGGTTTTACGGGTTTTATTGTCGGCAACGTCGGAGGACCACTGTGGTTCATTTAGATCTGGCTATACTGCCTGTTTAGCCGATCCTTTGAGTTAAATCCTTCTGAAGACATAGCATTCCCCCACGAAGATACTCTAGAAGGCATGGTTCCTCAGTTCACGGCTAGTCGATCATATGGTGAGAGATTCATGATGTGTTCTGGGAATGAGACAAAAGTGACTCCTATCGGCTCCAAGAAATATTTATCATTCTTCCTTCAGCTTGACAGCAATGAATTTAAACAAAATGATTTCTTCAGTTACACAAGTATGGCCGATTTTCCATGGCCTTCTTTCCTTCACTTAGATGCCGATAGCGCTCTTATGCCGCAAGATACATTAGATTTGTTCAAGCTTTTCATTTCACTAAGTATTCTGCACGTTGGTCTTCATACAAGGAATCGGACTTTTCAGCCTTCATATGAATTTTACAGTCCATCGGTTTATGCCAGACAGTTAGGCTTTGGTTAGGTTATTCCGAGTCTGCCACTACTTGATCGGCTTCAACCAAGAGCCAGAGTCCGTAATGCAGTCGCGGCTAACCTCGTCCTTGAAATAGTCGATGAGCTTCAGATCGAAGACTTGCCGCATTTTGTGCTGAATACCCGTCGGTCAGAATGCATCTCGTCCTGGTGGTCGTCTATCGCAGAGGCACTATATTCTGATAAATCAATGTCAGCTATTATCGATGAGTTTTTTACAAATCTTCTCGAGCTGACAGTAGATACTAACAACGATTCAAGTGATAAGACTAACTCCGCGGGGTATACTAATACAAGTCTTGTAGATATTGATGAGGTATCGGCTTCGAACAATTTTTGTTTCACATCAGTCTTACCAGATATTTTTCTAATCTCTTGTATCTTCTTTCTGAGCTAAGGCTTTGGCAAGAAAGCCGCTCCGACCGATCGAGCGTGCTGGAGTCAAAAGGACACTCGGTCGGGCCGCATTGCGTACACCTCGATACCTAGGAATTCACAGTCCATCTTTGTCAGACATTGACAAAAACAACCAAGTAAGTATAACACAATCGGTCATTATTTCTTCTGGTTTTATCCAACTGACTATTGACCGATCATATTTTCATAAAAGAAGAAAACAAAATACACCAAGGCTCCTGCAAAAAGGGGATCCAAGCCCCAAGAGCAGAGCGGCGAGAGTTCGCCACATGCGTCAAGCTACTGCAGAGGTAAATGATCGTACCTTTTGCTAAATGTCTTATACCATTAATACGCCGGCTTACCCTTTATTTTACTTCTTTCGGTAAGCGATGATCGGCCAAATCGCGAAGATCTTGGCCGATCTCCCCAAGATTTCTTCTGCACCACTATCTCCTCCACAGCCGACGCAAACAGCCCTGGTCACCGACCTGCCAGAGCTCTCCGACCGGACGAACCTGTTGGGCTTCTCTCTGGCCGACCTTGATGATCCTGAAATAATGGCCACTGACGACTACGATGCTGAGATCCGAAAGATCCTTGAAGTATCGAAGGAAGCATCGGCTGCCGTTACTTCTGCTCCAGGCATGAAAGAAAAGCTCAACAAGCTTTTTGACCTAGTCATGAAACCACAATCGGAGTGCTATGGCGGCTATTGAGGCCGATCTGCCTCTAGAAGCAATGGAAGCTCATCTCAATGTCTGCCACCTGGACGAGAGGAGATATGAAGTGGAGGCAGCGCAGGCTAGAATCAATCGGCGCGAAGCCCACAAAGCCGATCAAAAGCTCCTGGATGAGTTGGTTGCTGACGCAATGGCAAAGAAATGTAAATTTGATGCTGACGCGCAGCAGCTGAAGTCGACTAAAGAATCCCTCTCCAAGCTCGAAAATACCACGAAATTTCTTTTGGAAGAGTTGGCAAAAACTGAAAAACAAATCCAAGAAGGCCAGCAAACCATGGAGAAAACAGCGTTGGAGATTAAAGACCAGAAGCTTGGCATTGCCATGGCTATGATGAGTGTAAAGAAGCAGTCGGCCAACGTTGTACCAGTGCCGGGGAACGCAAAGGAAGACGATCGCATCATTGAAGAGGTTCAATGTGTGATCGCGAAGGCTGCAGGCGCGCTCTCGACTTGGGCGCAACTCTCCCAGGCTCAGGCATTCAATACTAGTTCTCAGATATGAAACTTTGTCGGCCGTCTTTTGGAAATACTTGTCTGGAATACTTTGTAATTTTATAATCGGCTGTTTAACCGATTTTAGTTTACTTTTTCGTTATTTTATCTCGTTGAATCTGCAATCCTTCTAGCTGATTAACAGCATCGTGTTAACTTGGCTTTTTGAACGTAATTCTCAGTTGGCTAGGCTCCAATCCAAACACTAGGATAGTATTTCTTTAAATATTTCCCGTTAATAGCTTTAGGCAAAACGTACCCTTCCAACATTTCCAGTACATACGAATTTCCACCGACTAGCCGATTAACTTTGTATGGCCCTTCCCACGTAGGTCACCATTTTCCAAATCGGCTATCTTTCGAACCAACAGGTAGTATCGTTTTCCACACTAAATCGGCTTGATTAAATGATTTAGGCATGACTTTTTTATTATATGCTTTTGCAACTCTGACTTTATTCTTTTTAAGCCGATCAAGCATAGACAAATGCAACTCTACTAATTCGTCCAAATTATCGATCATCAAATCGTTATATTCCTGAGTCGACAAACCATTTTGTCTGGCCATTCGTATAGACTCGATGTTAATTTCCACGGGTAAAACGGCTTCCTGACCATATACCAGCTGGTAAGGTAAGAGCTTCGTTGCTCCGTGGTAAGCTAGCCGATAGGCCCAAAGTGACTCCGATAGGGTTGAGTGCCAATTCCTTGGTCTTTTATCGATTTTCCTTTTGATCAACTTTATCAACGTTTTGTTGGACGACTCGACTTGTCCGTTAGCCTGAGCGTAATACGGGGATGAGTTCAATAATTTGATTCCCAGACTCGTCGTGTAACTCTGAAACTCATTAGACATGAACACCGTACCTTGATCGGTCGTAATTGTTTGCGGTATTCCGAACCGATGGACAATATGTTCATTGATGAAACTAATTGCCTCAACACTGGTCACTTTCTTAAGCAGTATAGCTTCAAGCCATTTAGAGAAATAATTGGTCGCGGCCAAAATGAACTTGTGGCCTTTACTCGAAGCAGAAAATATTTGACCGATTACATCTATTCCCTAATGTCTAAACGGCCATGGCTTGATAATTGGGTGCAAAGCCGATGTTGGTGCTAGTTGTATATTGCCAAATTTCTGGCAAGTCTGACATCCTTTATAATATTTGAAACAATCCTCTAGCATTGTCGGCCAAAAATAACCTGTTCGTCTAAGTATCCGTTTCATCTTATGAGCCGATTGGTGAGATCCGCAAATACCTTCATGTACCTCGCCCATTGCTATCTGTGCTTCTTCGGTTACAAGACATCTCAACAGCAAGCCTTCCATCATCCGATAATACAATGTATCGTCCATAACAATGTACTTTAAAGCTTGTTGCCTAATCTTGCGTTCTGTCGGCTTGGATGGGTCAATCAGGTAATTCTTTATTTGCATTCTCCAATCCACAATATCTATGCACATGATTGCTTTATTTACTAATTCGGCTACCTGATATCGGTCAAAGTCTTTGTACCCTAATGCTTGTTGAGCTAAAGCGTTAGCTCTATCGTTCAATTCTCGAGGTACATGACCAATGGAAAATGATGCAAATGAGTCGATAATTTCGAAACATTGTTCCAAATATTTCAGTAGTATTCCGTCTCGGCATTGGTATTCTCCTTTTATTTGCTGCACAATCAACATTGAATCCCCGTATGCCTCAACAGCGTTTACTCCGATATTTTCCAACAACTGCAAACCCTTGAGCAATGCTTCATACTCTGCTCTGATTGTTCGAGCATCGACTGTTTAATCGAAATGCAAATTCAAAATTATACCCTTTGGGTGATATGAGCACAATACCGATCCCGTCACCTTCTCTGCATACAAACCTGTTAAAAAATAATTGCCAAGGGGGTACAGATACCAAGTCGGCAGCAGTATCATGTCGATTATAAACTCGGCCAGAACTTGTCCCTTAACTGCTATAGCCGATTCGTAAATCAGGTCAAACGCTATTAAGGCATAAGCCCACTTGACAAGTCGACCTCATAAAATCAGAGCTGATAACATATATTTTATAACATCAGTTCTACATATCACTTTACAAGCCGATGCTAAAATATAATGTCTTAGCTTTGTACATGAGAAATATAAAGACAAGCATAATTTCTCGATGAAAGGGTACCTGACTTCAGCATCAAGAAGGCGTCGGCATAAATAAAAAATAACCCTTTCTTTTCCATCGATTTCTTGTGCTAAAACAGATCTGATAGTTTCCTCTTTAGCCGATATATATAACTTGAAAGGAATCCCCTTTCGCGGTGCAGCCAAAACCGGAGGATTGGCTAGATAATCTTTGACGTTGTCGAAAGCTCTTTGCCGATCAATTCCCCACACGAATTCTTCATTATCTTTAGCAATGAGTCTACCTGAAGAAGCATCCCCGAAAGTGATCAACTCATCACCGGGGGATCGGACTAGGGAAGAGAACCATCGAGAATCTCCTGTCATATGACGAGAACAACCGGAGTCGACAATCCAAACATCTCCCTTCCCCATCCGACGAACCTGATCAAGACACAAGAGAGAAAGATGACTCATTACTGGGATAGAGTGAAGACTTAGAAACCAAATACTGAACCACACGACGCCTCAGATTACCAGTTAGAGAAGAAGACCGGACTCGAGTGTCTCTCTGACATTTAACCCTAACAAGATCATTAGCAACTCTAGTAGATGATCTAGGAGCTGAAACTGGGTTGGCCTGCTGTGGTGCAAAGGCCGAACCACTCTAGTGAGGCTGCCTAAAACTCCTACCAGAAAACACCTCACGCCGCTGATATCTACCTCGATGAGAAAAATGAGAAATATCAAGAGGACGGCGGAAAGACTGACCACGAGCGGCTCCAGGAAATAAACTCAAAGAAACAGTATGAAAACCGAGTCCTGGACGTAGCCTAAAAACAGACGACTGTCTAACCTGTCTAGAAGCAGTGTGTGCCTTAGGAGCACTTAGAGTCTGGGGATGACCCTGAATACCCCTAAGAGCAGCAACATGCTCACGCCAAGTGTTCTTGGCGCACCTGAAACAGAAATCTACTAGGTGACCATCCTTCTTATAGAAGGTGCATGTGTACTTAGCCCTGCTAGAGGCAGAAGCAACAGGAGTAACAACCTTCTGATCAGAAATCCCATAGACAACCCCAGCAGACCTAAATATAGTGGTACTCACTCTAGGAGCTACTACTATCTCACCACTCTTGAAGCCGCATTAAATGGTGGGAGTATGCGCCCGAGCGTGCTCCAAGGAGTCAAATCCTACACCCTGATTAAATCTGCTAATCTTATATTGGTCTAGAATGAGATTGAGCTTCTTCTTGCCTCCTACAAACTTCTTGAGAGTGCTCATGAGATACTCACACTCCCGGAAGAAAGAGGCACATGAAGAACACGGAAGAAACCTCAGCACGTGCATTTTTCTCCCTCAGCACAGCTGCCTCAATTTTGAGGGCCTCACAAGAAACGCAAGTCTTCTAATTTCTTCCTAAGTTCGACTTGGATTTTATCCAAGTCCCCCTCAATCACATTTCATCGCAAGCAACTTTCTTGTGATTTAGCTAGTAAGTCCTTAGCAAGATTAGCACACTTGACATTTAAAGATTTATTATCAAGTTTTAGTTGCCTACAGCCCTCACATGAGCTGACTTGGTCCTTAAAAGCATGTATTTCAAGTTCATCATTTCTAGAAGAAAGCTTCCTAAGGTGATCGCTTATAGCATCAATTTCAGCAAGCAATTTAGGGCAATTAGATCATGATGGAGTAGAGTGAGCATGGAGAAAACTAGCATCTAGTGGAATAGCATCAATAGAACCATCGCTAGCATTCTTCAACCTAAGACTATCTAATTCAGAAAACACACTATCATTCATAGTCCTTAGGTTCTCCAACTCCACAAGAAGAGCATCACACAAAGAACAGTCATCAGTGACTCGAGAGGGAGAAGATCTAAGAGAAGCTAACTCTCGAGTCAAGGTACCTACTTCCTTCTCTAGCTCCACACACCTAGCTCTATCTCTAGCATGAAATTTTCCTAATTTGCAGAAAGCTTCATTGAGCTGGTCATAGGAGGGTACCTCGTCCGAGTCACTATAGAGCTCGGAGTAGCTGATGCCGTTGGTATCAGCCATGAAGCACATGCCGGAGAAGTCATCGCCGCCCTTCTTCTCTTGCGGTTCATCCTCACCCTCGTCGCTCCATGTCTCCGTGTCGGAGAGGTTGATGTCATCAAGCGCGGCGAGGACGCGGTGAAAGAGCTTCTTGTTCTTGGAGAAGTTGCGGTACTTCTTCTCACGCGCCGGCTCATGAACTGGAGGCTTCTTGTTGTGGTTCTTGTCGATGTAGTCGTTCTTTGCCGAACCACCGGTGTCGTTCTTTGCCTTCTCCAGTTTGGGGCAATTAACTCGAATGTGGTTGGGGCCACCACACTCGAAGCATGTGATCATGCCACCTTGTATGCATGTGAAAATATGTGAGCAAGAACAGCAAGCTCATTTTTTGGAAATTTTTCCAGTTAGTCATCGCTTAGCTCGCAAAGGGCGGAAAAAGAGAAACCAGCAGAAAGTTGAAGGGAAGATCCAGTGGGATCAGTGACCAAGGCAATCGACTGTGATTTCGTCTTGTGAGAGACGACGTCAATCTCATGAGTCTTCAGACGGGAGTAAAGCCCATCAAGAGTCAAGGTCGACAAGTAAGTAGTGTCCTTGATGGTGGTCACCTTCATTTCCCAAACTCGAAGATCGAGTGCGGTCAAGAAATATCGGGCATTATCTGAGTCAGTGTATATGCAACCGACTGCTCGAAGGTCGCTCAAAATCTTCGTAAACCGACCAAAGCACTCGTCAAGACTCTCACCAGCGTGTTGTTCAAACTTGTTGAACTCACGCTTGAACTGGTCCTGCCTCGCGGTCTTGATTTGAGTAGTGCCCTCATGGTATGAATCGAGGGTCACCCAAATCTTGTGAGCGGAATGGAGGTGAGAAATCCTATCATACTCACTGCGGCTGAGACCTTGTATGAGAATGTTTCTTGCCTTAGCGTTCGCCTCAATGTCCGCCATATTTCCGGCACTGACGTTTTCATCAGCAGGAACCTCATACGGGAGTTTCACCTTCTGCCATATCAGGAAGCCCTGGGCAGTGATGTATGACTCCATCCGCGATTTCCAAAATGGAAAATGAACTCCAGCAAAAATAAGAGGCTTGGTGGAATACTTGTCCATCGCCATGGATCTTGAGACCGGTCAAGATTTATGAAAGTGGGGAAGGCTACCCCTCCACCCCTATTTACACAAACTCTTAGGCCACCTACCACCCTTGGATGAGCCTCTAAAGCCTAGAGCATCCATCAATGGCTAGGATTAACCCACTCAACCATCCATGCAAGGGTTCACCCAAAACCCACCACACAAATGGGTTTTTTTGCACGGTTTTCAAAGCATACTAACTAGACCCGCTATCCTATCAACTAGACCGCAATCCGACGGCCCTCATCGATCCGAGCAGCATCTAGTTAGCATCACATATATTCCTTGTCTTCATGGCTTGCACGGACTCCATCTCCAATCATCTTCCGGCGATCCCCGACCATCTGGACCTCCGACGCTCCTCGCCTAGTCCCGGCCATCCTTCGCCTCACTATTTCCTAGCACAGTCGTCCTACAAGCATCAAAAACAAGGAAACTCCTCACATAGCAATGTTCAATTATCACAAATGCTCACAATTAATTATGTCTCAATCATTAGTCTGTTCTTCCGCCAGCCACAGGCCGTTGTACCGCAAGAAGCTAACACAACTCAAATTGCTTCCTTTTGGATTCCAATTCAAATCAAACTCAAACCTGAGCACACCTTGCTCAAATAATGTCAAATACTCATCACAACCATGGATGGACCTCCACATGGTCCTACAAAGCATGAAAAAATTTTATCCACTGATAGCTCTCATTCTAAATATTCATTCGGATTATAATGACCCGCAAAAGATGGCATGGTAAACTTAACTTTAGAAAATGCATCATTAGCATTACCATGATGTCGATTAGCATTACCATTGTTACCTCCCATACCATGACGATTACGGTGAAGACAATCACGAAAACGGGCATTCTGTTCAGTAGCACGATCATCTATATTGCCGACACTTTCTTCACCTTCATCATCCTCTATGTTGTCGGCGGGGAACGCTTCTTCACTCTAGGGGCAGCAAGATTGCCCACCCTTCGACCTCCATTGGGAGGTGTAGGACCTACAGGTGGAGGCAGCTACCTCTCAAGGTACTCCATTCTTGTGACGAGGTTGGCAATGCTTCGCTCGATTTGCTCCATCCTATGTTCATTGTCTTGAGCAAGCTTGGTGAGGTTTGCGTCGATGCCTCTCAACGCGCTTTGATGATCCTCCATGTACTTCATGAGCTCAATTTTTGCAACACAGTCATCCCCATTCGAAATTTCATTATGTGAACATGTCATTGTTAGTAGAAGACAAGAAAAAAACAAAGTATATATTCTTCCTATCAACTATTAGGTGGTGGACGAGGGATAAAGATCACTCTCGCTCAAACTTCTTACCAAGCTCTTGTAAGTTTCTTACCTACTGCAACAGGTGGTGCAATCCAGTAGGCTAGTTCGTTACAACTGGTGACAGTGATGGAGCTAGCGATTGAAAAGTAAATCTGTAACAGAGTTGGAAGTAAAGTGGAGCTCGGAAGGCTACGTATATGTAGCAAAGATTAGCAATAATTCAATTCAGAAATTGCAAGACTGAAGAGTAGTCCCAAGCTAGTCTGTTTTCCCAACCTAAACTCGTCTCGGACCTAGTTCAAGCAAAGAGAAGCACACAGTTATGCAAAGGACTCAGAGGATGCTTCTGAATTTTTTTAGTGCGGCTTTTGATTTATTTTTTTGCACTTGCCTTTTTCCTTTCCTTGCTTTTTTTATGCACCTTTGCCTCTTTTTTTAACTCAAAGATATACCTCTCAACTCAATTAGGGATGGACAACAAAGCAAAAATCTCACGTTTTGGAGCAAGAGACAATGTTGAAGAAATGACCGAAAAAACGGCAAAAACAGGACAGCAAACTTTCGGGTCGTGGAACTCAGTCTTAGAGGCTGATTTTGAGGGTAAAAAATTGGACAGGTCTAAAGATAAATGGTTTTTTCACATCCGCCTCGTCCTCTTCGAAAAAAAAGTACGCCCCGATCGGAGTTCGTATGCAAAAGTTATGCCTGTTTTACTGAGCACTACGCAATCTACACCTCGACTCGACTAGAACCGATGAACACGATGACTCAGCAAGGGACCAAAATTCAAAGAAGAAAAACTGAATGTGAAATTCCAGGCACAATGGGGTTTGGACACGGATAAAAATGATAAACAAATATTATTTTTTGTGGGGCAATTTTCTGGACTCTTAGACGAAGAACAGAATTAATATAAAGGGGAAAGTGCTAATACCTAACGGGCAACGCAGCTCTGATAACACTTGATGCGACAATGGCCCGATCTTCCGATAGATTCTAGTTTTGTGGAACGGAGACGTTCACGTTCCAAGGGCTTCAAATCAGTGAAGATTGAATCCTTGCAATCGCTACTCCCACGCACCTGTCGTTATCAAACCGTGCTCACGCCCGGATGACCTAACCACGAAGGTTAATTCCTGCACGCAGTAGAAGACTACGCCATTTTGCTGAGGGGCATATTGAGAGGAGAACTGAGGCTCTAAACTAGAATTGACACAGAAACTCTCAAAGTAGGAGTTCTTGAACTCTGTGCCATTATCTAAGGCACCTGGAAGCTCAATAGACAACCTACTGACCAAACCCTTGAAGTGAGAAAAAGTCTCATCCTTCGAGGCCATGAAAAATACCCAAGAATACCTAGAAAAATCATCAACAATGACAAGAACATATCACTTCCCTCCTACTGACTGCACTCTAGCTGGACAACAGTGTCCATATGTAAAAGTTGTCCTGGTGCATCAGTCAAATGAATAGTATTGGGCCGAAGCCCAGCACTGTGAGAGCGTGGCCCGTGTCTGCGCAACCCAATCACTCTGCTTTGTTAGCCCATTAGACTAACCTAAAACATCAGTAGTTGATCTTTGATCGTGCGGCTAGGATTAGAAGATGAAGTTTCCTATTCAGGATCTGAGATTCTAACCATCGGATTGAGATCGATCGGTGGGAATCAAAGCATATCGGTTCATGACTCATTCAAATCTGCGCCATTGGAAAGTTGCGCGTGTGGGTAGAATTAGATCTCGTCAGCAAGATCTTGATCGTTGGATTGCCAACGGACGGCTTCGAATCATCATCTTCATGAAGGACTCGGAGTGCCGCCGCCGTCTCGGATCGGGACACCTCGCCACGTCGGTTCATCTTCTCAGTCGACACATGGACGTCGAGGGCTATTTAAGCCTCATTTCTTCCGTCCCAAGAATCGCCATGACCCTATGCTCCGATTGCCCCAAGTCTCATTGCCGTTAGCGCCCAGGTTCGCGTAGACGTGCTCGCTGGAGAACGAGGAGAAGCCACTGTCAGTTTCACGAAGTTCTGTCGCTGACACACCATCTCCACCGCTCTGTCGACCAGATCCAAGATCCTTGTCTCGAGACGCACCTATACCGCTAGAAAACATCGCCGTCGTGCCACCGGATCATTGAACTACTGTCTTTGTCTCCAACGACGGTGAAGATCACTGCCGCCGGTTCGCCATCATCGTCAGGCGAACCGTCGTCCATTCGATCCGTGGCGAACCGCCAGGATTCTACCACGCTGCAATCACCCGCATCCGTCCAATCTTGCCAATCTCATGGATGCGCACCGTGGACCGCGTGTCAGGCACATGAAGCGAGGCACCGTGGACCGCATCCACGGTGGTCCAAAGAAGGTCCCGTGGACGAAGACCATGGACCGTGCCACATGTTGGCATGTGACTAGTCCAAATCGATGTTGACGTTAGCATGACATCAAGCTGATGCAATAATGCAAATTTTTAGTTTAAAAATAATTTTGTTTATTATTTGATTTTCAATTTTCTTCTTTTTAAAATGTTTGAATCTTCCGAGAACCCATTCTCCCTCATACGAACTCCGATTGAGGTGATTCAAATTTCTAAAAAAATTTAAAATTGAGATATATTTATTGGTTGATTTTATTTTATTTTTTTAGTTCATTTGTTCTATGTTTTGGTATTTATTTTGTTTTCTCTCTTGATTCGCATAGACGTTGAGTTGTACGACTCTTCGGAGGATGATCCGTTGACTCAAGAGCAAATTACAGAGCAAGACAAGGACCTTTACCAAGGCAAGTTGTCCTTTGATCATGTTTAACCAATTTTTATAAAATCGCTATATTATTTTTTTTATTGCATATTATTTCATGTATAGAACGATTTCAAATTAAATTGGGACTTAGCTTATCTACCAAGTTGATTTATACCTATAAAATCCCAAAATTTGTATTTATTATTGTTTTATTGTTATTTGTGCACTTTGTGATTTTTATGAATTTATTGGATTTTTACGTATTTTATTTGAATTTATTTCAAAATAAGTATATTGGTCTTTTGAGAAAATTAATTATATATAGACAAAATTTATATAAAGTTTGGTTAAAAATATTTTATTTGAGTCTAAAATGTCCCAAGGTATTTATGAGAATTTTATTTGATTTTTCCTGATATTTTTATTGCCTTAAACAAATTAATCTATTTTTGAGAATTAAATTAAATCAAAACACATTAGAAAATATATAAACAGTGTCGGGCCTAGCCCGACACTACGCGGTCCGTTTAGGCTCGGTGCCGATGCCATCGTTGTTGATTTCCGATCGAGTGGCTAAGGATCAGCTGAAACCCTATTGGCTTCATGCCGTTAGTTGGCGTTTGCGAGATGGATTGTCCCACATCGTAGAGAATCAAAGTCGTTCACTATGCCACGTGTTAGCCATCCGGTTGTCTTCCCTAAGGCGGCTCGATCCAGACTCTGTTTGCTCAAGCCATCTACTCCATGGACACCTCGTCGACATGTACCCAATCTGTCATCTTGTGCTATAAAAGTGGAAGCACCGGCTGTGCAATCGACTGAGCAATCAAAACCCCAAGCTTCTGCTGAGGCTCAAGTTGCATCTATGCCGGAATCGGTAATTTTCTTGGAGTGTTGCCGCTCTGGGATTTCGTCGATTTCATCGCCATTCGTGAGCTTTGAGGATCGTCATTGGTCACGTTCGCTTTGCCTAGTCGAGTAGCATCTGGTGCACGCCTTGAATTTGCCAGAGCGCCGCCTGTTGACTTTTGTAGTCGACAATGAATTTTATGGGGCAGGCGCTAGATCTCAAACTTGAAGGTCACACAAGACAAAGGATTAGATAGGTTCAGGCCCTCGATGGTGGAGGTAATACCCTAGTCCTGTGTGCTGGGATTACGTGGATCTCTTGGATCTGAGATTGCTTATTCCTCTGTTATTGCCTGCCCTCTCCCTTATATAATGGGGGTGGAGCGGTTTACAGAGTCCCGATCGGTTAAAAGATCCCGATCGGCTATTGGATACTAATCTGTTACAAGATGGAGTTTACATCTTTATCTCATCCTGCTAACAATAATATCTCTTATCTAAATATATATCAACTGTCTTTAGGATGTATCTCCTTGCGCATGGTAGCAAGGCCTAGCGCGGAGCTTATCCTCTGGGCCTCCTACCGGCCCTGTCTCAGACACTTCTGGGCTGGTTATGAAGACACCTTGGTTTTGGCACTGTTGGAATATAGGAACTCAGGTGTCTTCATAACCAGCCCAGAAGTGCGTGAGACAGGGACGAGTAGAAGGCCCAGAAGATAAGCTCCGTGCTAACCCTTTGCTGTCATGCACAAAGAGATACATCCTAAAGACAGTTGACATATATTTAGATATAAGAGATATGATTGTTAGCAGGATGAGATAAAGATGTAAACTCCATCCCGTAACCGACTAGAATCCAATAACCGATCGAGGTCCTTTAACCGGTCAGGACTCTGTAAATCGCCCCACCCCCATTATATAAGGGAGAGGGTGGGCAACAATGGAGGGACAAGCAATCTTAGATCCAAGAGATCCACATAATCCCAGCACATAGGACTTTGGTATTACCTCCACCGTCGAGGGCCTGAACTGTCTAATCCTTTGTCTTGTGTGACTTCGAGTTTGAGATCTAGCGCCTGCCCCATAAAATTCATTGCCGACTACAAAAGTCGACAGTTGGCGTGCTAGGTAGGGGTGGCGCTATAATCTTTTCCTACAAACTCGATGGCAGCAACCAGCGGAATCATCGCCACCTTCATCTCCAGCCAGGCTTTCCGCTTTGGAAGCCTGGACTTCGTCGTAGATGCGTGAGGACAACATGCGCTGGACTTAAGCGGATCAATCGGTAAAGATCGGTGACCGTCTCGAATGCGCCACTCTGACTCAGCTAGCAAACCAGTCGGCACCGCGGGAAATTGCTACGATCTTCGTGGCGTCTTCGTTATAGAAGAGCAGAAGACCGATCTCCAATGCCAACAAGAGGTTTAAGAAGCTGCAGAGGAAGATCGCCTTCTTCGTAATGCTAAGGATGTACAGGCCCGATCGCTTTGATCGTACGGTCGCAATGTCCACGAAGACATCCTACAATCAAGATTGGGGGACCAAGCTGTCTTCCATACGCCGCAGCAGAACATCGTCACCTCCAAGACGCTTCTCGACACGCTAGACCCGATGATTGCATCTGATAGCCCGGCGGCCCCGATTGTGGCCCAGATCAAGGCCATGGTGACGACGGCAGCCATTCAGCAGAATCAGGAAAAGCCGGTAGGACAAACGCAATCACGCTCCCGCGCGGCTACCCACGTCGCTAGCAGTCGAACTACTACCAGTCGGAGTACCTGCAGTCGGCGCCCCATACAACCAGTCGAAGACCCCTGCTGGAATCTCAACCGCGACCTTCGCCGAGACATCACCGCCATACGGCAAGAGCGGGACGACGACTGCAACGATCCTAGAGGCCATCATCGCTGGGGTCGGAATGACGACGACAATCGCCGAGTCATGGACTCGCCGCGCCGAACTCCACCCCGACGCGTTGATGAACAATCGCCGAGCCAAAGGCTCGCCACGTCGGACTCCCCCTCATCATGACGATAGATCCATCGATGGAATCCGAGCGTTCACTTCTCGGTTGCGTCGAGTGGTATGGCCTGAAGGCTTCAACCCCAAGGGCATTGTTAAGTTTGACGGGGAGCGAGATCCAGAAGCTTGGCTGCAGGTCTATGCCTTAGCGGTTAAAGCGGCTGGGGGCAATCAGAACGTGATGGCAAATTATCTGCCAATTAATCTCACCCCTTCAAATAAATCATGGCTCACAGGACTTCCTGCGAACTCGGTGGACTCCTGGAGCAATCTTTGTGATCAATTTATCGCGAACTTTTAGGTAACCTACGAGAGGCCTGGCACCCCGTGGGACCTATATCAGCTTCACCAGAAGAAAGACGAGACACTGAGAGATTTCATCCGGCGTTTCATGCAGAAGAAAAACACCATCAGGGATGTGTATGATGCAGTGGTGGTAGCAGCTTTTCAGAAAGGGGTTAGCGATCTTGATCTGATCAAGAAAACATCCAGGAAACCACCGGCCTCCGTAAAGGAGATGTTTGCATTGGTCGACCGCTATGCCACGCCTCGGGCATACGGCGGCGCCAAGAAGATCGCCCGCAACAGAAGAACAAAGGCGACAAGGCCAAGTCCTCCAAGCACAAAGAAAAAAGGAAAGGCGAGGAGCTAGTTGCGGTAGCAGAACGCAACCGGTTCCGAGCCACACGAAGGGAGGCGCCCGATTACAGTACTGTCATGGATGCGATCTGTCCTTTCCACCCAAAGGGAAAGCATGCCGCCAAAGACTGCTTCACCCTGAAGTGTTTTGCACGTGAAAGCAACATGCAACTGGCCCCAGCGAAGGATGAGGCCGCCAAGAAGAAAGACCCTCCCGGCGACGACGATTACCAAGAGCCCGAGCACGAGCTGAACTACATATACGGGGGCTCCACCGGATACGAGTCCAAGCGGAAGGAAAAGCTTACCGCTGGGGAGATCAATGCGGTGGAACCAGCAACCCTGATCACCTTCGATCGCTCGGATCACCCCAATCGAGTTCTACATCCGGGTAAGTACCCTCTAGTGCTCGACCTGTTATCCGTATTGTAAAGCTCAAGAAGGTCATGATTGATAGAGGGAGTGGACTCAACGTCTTGTTCCCCAAAACCTCTGACGACATGAACGTACCCCGCTCCGTGCTAAGGCCGAGCTCACAGCCGTTCTATGGGGTGATCCCTGGGGCATCCTCGTTTCCTCTCGGGCAGATTGCTTTTCTTGTCACCTTCGGTACCAAAAACAACTATCGAATAGAGTATATAAATTTCGAAGTAGCGGATTTCGAGACAGCGTATCACGCTATCTTGGGAAGACCCGATCTGACCCGGTTCATAGCCGTCCCGCACTACACCTATTTGGTGATGAAGATGCCGGGACCCAGAAGCGTCATCACGGTTCGCAGTGACATCAAGCAATCTTTGGAATGCGACCGAGAGAACCATGAACTTGCTGAGCTACAGGAGGCAACCGCCGAGGGGAAGAATATCCAGGCAGAGGCTGCCACATTGTAGGAAAAAGGCGACATCCCATCCAAGAAGCAGGCCACGTCAGAGATAAAGTCTGGCGAAGGAACCAAGAGAATTATTCTCGACTCATCTGACCCATCCAAAACGACTCTGATCGGGATAGGGCTCGAGGATAAATAGGAAAGCTTGCTCGTCACCTTCCTCCAGGCTAACAAGGACATCTTTGCCTGGAAACCATCCGATATGCCGGGTGTCCCTAAGGAGGTGATAGAGCATTCTTTACACGTCGATGAGAAGGCAAAGCCAATCAAGCAAAGACTCTGGCGGTTCACTCCAGATCGATGGAATGCCATGAAGCAGGAGATCACCAAGTTATTAGCTACAGGTTTTATTAAAGAAGTGTATCATCCCGACTGGTTGGCAAACCCTGTACTAGTTCAAAAGAAGAATAAAACTTAGCACATGTGCGTTGACTATACTGATCTCAACAAGGCATGTTCGAAGGATCCATTCGAGCTACCTCGGATTGATCAGGTGGTTGATTCAACTGCCGGGTGCAAGATCCTGAGTTTCCTCGATGCCTACTCAAGGTACCACTAGCTTCGCCTAAAGGCGGAAGATCATATCAAGACTTCGTTCATCACGCACTTTGGGGCCTTTTGTTATACCACGATGTCGTTCGGGTTGAAAAATGCAGGTGCAACTTATCAGCGCGCAATACAGCGGTGTTTTCATGCCCAACTCGGACGCAATGTGGAGGCATATGTGGATTATGTCGTGGTAAAGACTCAGGAGAAGAAGGACCTTATCGCTGACCTGACCGAGACGTTCGAGAGTCTAAGGGCTTTCAGCATGAAGCTTAATCCCAAGAAGTGTGTTTTCGGAGTATCTTCGGGAAAACTGCTCGGATTTATCGTATCCCAACGAGGTATTGAGGCCAACCCAGAAAAGATCAAGGCCATATCAAATATAGAACCGCCAACTTGGCAAAAGGACATCCAAAAGCTTACAGGGTGTATGGCCGCACTCAGCAGGTTTATTTCCCAACTGGGTATGCGAGGTATGCCATTCTTTAAACTCCTCAAAAAGCAGGACAAATTCCAATGGACGCCTGAGGCATAGCAAGCGTTTGAAGATTTGAAGACCTTCTTAACGACACCCTCGGTCTTGGTTTCACCGATGCCAGGGGAACCTCTGTTACTTTACATCGCGGCAACGACTCATGTAGTCAGCTTTGCGATCATCGTAGAAAGAGAGGAGCCGGGTCACGTGCAGAAGATCCAACACCCTGTCTATTTCGTCAGTGAGGTCCTGAGTGAATCTAAGGTGCGATATCCACAAGTGCAGAAATTATTATACACCGTACTTCTTACATCTCGCAAACTCAAGCACTACTTCCAAGAGCATACTGTTTCGGTGGTCACTTCCTTCCCAACAGGAGATATACTTCACAACCAAGAGGACACTGGGAGAATTGCAAAGTGGGCAGTCGAGCTTGGAGCTCTTGATATCCTATTCAAGCCTCGCACAGCCATCAAGTCTTAAGCGCTCGCCGACTTTACTGCCGAGTGGATCCGGCGATCATCAAGGAACTCGAGTATTGGACCATGTACTTCGATGGTTCCCTCATGCTCAGCGGCGTGGGGGCTGGTATAGTGCTCATATCACCAGGTGGAGAACGGTTAAGGTACGTTCTGCAAATACTTTTTCCCGCGTCGAACAACGCCGCCGAGTACGAGGCACTCATCCATGGGCTCCGTATCACCATATCGCTCGGTATCCGACGTTTGATGGTTCGCGAAGATTCAAAACTCGTGGTCAATCTGGTGCAAAAAGAATGGTCCTGCATCGAACACAACATGGGTGCCTATTGCCAGGAGGCTCGCAAGCTAGAAGGCGACTTTGACGGCTTGGAAATTGTTCACATGCTCCGTCAGGACAATGAAGCGACTGACGAGCTAACAAAAATGGGAGCTGGCTGGACCAGTGCCCGTGGGAGTATTCGTCGAAGAAATTCATAAGCCCACAATGAGCACTCAGCACAAGTCAGACATCCCAGTGGAGAAGAACATGGAGGCAAAGTCTTGATCATTACCCCCGATTGGACAGCTCCGTATCTGGACTATTTGGCGAAGGATGTGCTACCTAAAGACCGCATGCAGGTCGAGCGAATAATGCACCGAAGCAAGAGCTACGTGGTAACCAGGGAAGAACTCTATCGCAAGAGCTCCTCTAGTGTACTACGACGATGCATATCAGAACAAGAAGGAAGAGATCTTCTCAAGAAATCCACTCGGGAATTTGTGGGAATCACACAGCGTCAACAACCCTAGTCGGTAAGGCTTATCGTGAGGGTATTTTCTGGTTGACTGCTATCACTAATGCAGAGGATATCATTCGAACATGCGAAGGATGTCAATTCTTTGCGCGACAGGTGAACAAACCAGCACAGGAACTACAGACCATCCCAATCACCTGGCCATTTGCAGTCTGGGGGCTCGACATGGTGGGACCTCTGAAGAAGGCTCAAGGTGGTTATACTCATCTCTTCGTGGCCGTCGACAAATTCACCAAATGGATTGAGGCCAAGCCAGTGGCCACAATCACAGCCGCAAAGGCCAAGGAGTTCTTCCATGAAATCGTGGTTAGATTCGGTGTGCCAAACTGAATCATCATGGATAACGGCACCCAATTCAGAGATGGCATATTTCAAGACTGGTGCGGTGAACTCAGCATAAAAATTTGCTTCGCATCAGTAGCACATCCACAAAGTAATGGGCAGGTCGAACGAGCCAACGGCATGGTGTTACAAGGCCTAAAGGTAAGGATTTTTTATCATCTCAAACCATATGCCACTCGGTGGGTCAAAGAATTGCCTTCGGTACTCTGGGGGCTGCGAACCACCCCCAGCAGAGCAACCGGGCAGTCACCTTTCTTCCTGGTGTATGGCTCAGAGGTGGTCCTCCCCACCAAGTTAGAATTCGGATCCCCACGGGTTCGGTGCTATGAGGAGGTCGCTTTGGAAGAAAGCCAGCTAGAAGACCTCGACCGATTGGAAGAAGACATGGATGTCGCAACAATTCAGTCGGCAAAGTACCTTCAGGACTTACGTCGCTATCACTATCGCAATGTAAGGAGCCGCGCATTCTCCAAAGGAGATCTGGTCCTTACAAAGAATCAGAAATGCGAGCACAAGCTCTCCCCAAGCTGGGAAGGCCCTTACATCATTGATGAGGTGATACGTCCTGGGGCTTATAAGCTCAAGCGTGAAGACGGTACAATTATCAACAACACCTAGAACATAGAGAAGCTACGTCATTTTTTCCCTTGAGCTCTGTAATTCATGTTCTTCTTTATGAATAAATGTTCACTCCTAAAGTTGCTCTTGTATAATCTTCTCGAAAATATGCGTCTGAGTGCTTTGCTCCTATGAATTTTAAGACTCTGAGACATGCGTCATGAACCATGCCTCAGAGCCTGGGGGCTGAACTAGTCGGACATGATATTTATGATGTCAAAACTACTCGGGCAAAGCAGCATATTTAAAGAAAAAACTTTCATATATTTGTTTACAGGTCCAAAGTCTCTACGACAACCGAAGAAGCATCCTTAACTTCCTCCCAGAGTTCGGTTGCCCGGTCTTCATCCACGTTACAGGCATGCCATCTTTGATGGCCTCAAGATCCACTTGGGGATAAAGTGACTTGGTGATTGACAGAGCTTGGCTAGCGCCATTGGTTGTTGTTTCCTTCAAGAGTATCTTAAGTTCCTTGGGGGCTTCCTCCAGTAGGAAGATAATTTGGTCCCTACTGAGCGGTCTCTCGCCTCCGGGATGAAGCAACCTCAGCAACGGGTCGGAGGCCTCGTGAAGCTTAGCACAAGACGTTTCAAGGGCCTCGACCTTCTCGTTATAAGCGGCGTATTGCGCCCGCGTCTTAAACTTGTAGTCTGGAAGCAAAACATATTATTAAGAAGTACCAAGAAGACAATGAAGGCAAGGGAGGGCCAAGTTGCTGAGCGTACCTTCTAGCTCCTTCTTAGATTTCAATTTGGAGACCTTCGAGGCCTTAAGTTGCTCTTGGAGCTTCACAATAGTAGAATCTCGAGCTGACACGAAGATGAGAAAATCAAAAGACAAAACAATTAAACAAGAACACGGGATGGTTCAGGAAATATCTACCTCGAAGGGAGCCGACAATATCTAGCTTCTCCTGCCGCAAGGTTTCGTTCTCCTCCCGCAGGGCTTGGACCTCTAACCGAAGATTTTGTAGCTCGACTGCATGTTTAGCTTTGATCTGCTCCATTTCGGCAGATATTCCTGGCGTGTCCTGACCTCCGGGAGCATCTTTTGGAGGTACTCGGATTTCTATGCAGAGCGTTCACCCAATTTCTGTAACAATCACAGGAAAAGGTGACAACATGCTAGTCGGCACAAGCAAGAAGGTGATAAGGGTAGTGAAAGTATTACTCAGGTCAGGCGAGCACAAGCGGCGGCATGACTGTAAAAGTCATTCCTTTCTTTCTCCTCCTCCGAGTCGTTAAGGGATTTCAAGCCGTCTTCCTTATCAACCCACGCGGTTTGCATTATGAATTGAGGGCGAGCAAGAGTCGACTGACCTCTTCAACCTCGGGGGATGGACGGGAGATGGGCTCTTTAGCAGCAGGACTCGATGCCAAAGCACGGGGTGTCGATGAAAGCGGATGTGGCTCGGAGGGCGTCCCTGTGTCCCCAGGCGAGGCAGATTGTGAGGCCTCCTCAACCAAGACATGTACATCCTGGGGCTCAGTTCCTTCAGGGGCTCCGGACGGTGTCTCGACAAGAACATCAAACGAAGGATTCCTATTAAAAGAATGATCGTGAATAAGCCGGCAAAATGCGTCGAATAAGAGTCGATAGAACATCCAACCTGTCGGACTTCTTTATTCTCATTGGGGGTTTCTTGCGAGCGGCAGAACCACTCCCGGAGGGACCAGTTGGGGTGCTACGATCTGGAACCCTAGGCTCTTCCCGAGCGCTCGAGTCACTCCGAGTCGGACTCGGCTGGGCCACGGGCTTCTGCGGAAGGGGAGTTGTAGGCACCGGGGCTTGCGCTGGTGGTTCTTGGATTTTGGGACCACCAGTCGGGCACCGAGGCTTCGGGGAGTCCTTGACAATTGTTTTCTTCCCCTTCTTAGTGGCCGAGTCAAGGCTTGGGAGCTCACAGGTCGCTTCCAGTGAGCGCTCTTATGAACAGGCATTTCTGGGAGAGGCGCGTCACTGAAGAAGGACAATCGATCGTGGAAAAGAGTATTAAAACTATTAAAAGTCATTCAGAGACGAATGTGGGAGTCCATCGAACTTTCTTACCTCAGGAGGAGGATTTGATGCAGTGAAGGTGTAAGGACCCGAATCCACTAATTCGAACCCTCTGTGTTTACCGCACTAGTCCTAGGATCAAAGCTAGTGCACACAGCTCAACATTGGTACATATCACATCATACTCAACGATAATAGAAATAGTAATTCATTTATTGATATAGCTAAGTGTATGATCTTATGACCAACTTACATTATTAAGCCACGCAGGGCAAGACTTGAATTATAAGCTAAGAATTAAGCAGTGGAAAGTAGAAAACGTAGATAGCTCATCAGTTCACCACAGGCAACTGACAAGGCTCGGACCCTAATGACTCGCGTCCTCCTAGAATTCCTCCTCCAACACAGGTGTAGATTCTTCGACTGTTGATTATTATTGTTGGCAAGGGTGAGTACTTAAAGCACTCAACAAGTTGTGCATAGAATGCAATTCTATATAGCTATATGCAAGGCTTATTCCAAAGGATAGGCTATCATGGCTATTTTGCAATAAGCAGCATTTATGAACAAATACATTAAATAGATCATAAAGACTGTAAAACAAATAACAGTAATAAATAGATTCAGCATTTCTTAAGTAAACCAAGTTTCCAATCCTAAATCAAATTCCATCTTCCACATGGCATTCTGCCAACCCAACCAAATTGTCCATTTAATTAAACTAACCCTTAACTGTAATCCTGAGCGTTGCTCAATACCGCGAGCACGGCTATTCGAATAGTTTTACACTCTGCAGAGGTTATGCACTTTAACCACATGATACAACCATACACCACAAAGGCGAGTGATTATAACAAAGCCTTTACAAAGCGCTGGCTTAACCCGGTACCACCCGCTAAGGTTTCAACACTGGTGGGACTGGTTACCACATCCAGGGCCCCCCTCTTGCGCCATGTGAATTACTCCATAACTCGGGAACTCACACCGACCAAGATAGTACCAAAGTTAAGACATTGCAAATTAATCGGCTAGGCTGGCCCATACCAGACACATGGTTGCATGATTGACTCAGGTCAAAGGCTTGCAAGGTTAAGTCCTTAGGGTGATCAAGGCAAGACATCCACATACCCTCTGCCCATTGGGCCCACCTTGGCATACTCGCCCCTTGTCACTTGCCCCGATCTAAGTGATTATCACCCAAGTTGATTACCAAGCACCACGTGCTATCCACAATTTAACATCGTTGCGTGACATGACTCGCCACAAACAACTCAATCTCATCGTGTGACCTTACATGACACACAAATTCACACCATTGTTCCATATTCCATTAGTCAAGATTAATTATCCATGATTCAAGTACATGTGATGACGTGGCGTGGCTAAGCAACTAATACGGTCTAACCATCCCATGTTGATTATCATTACTAACCAACTATAATGAACCAATCTAGGGTGACAATAGATCATGGCATACAATGACAAGGTAGGGTATAGATCAATCTGGTATAATAGCTAAATTCCAATTTAATTGAAAACAATTATATACTTGAAATACCATGCAATAGAGTAAAACAATATAGCATTCGTATAAACATGGGTTCAACATGATCAAAGCACAACTTGCCTTGGAATAGGTCCTGATCTTGATCTGGAGCTTGCTCTTGAGTGGTTGGATATTCCTCCGAAGCGTCGCACAATTCAACGTCTACGCGTACCGAGGAGAAAAGCAAGTAAATGCCAAAAAAGAGAGAAAATGAACTCCAAAAATCAATTAAAATTCACCATTAAATAGATCTCAATTTTAAAAAATTTAGAAATTTTAATCACTCAAATCCGAGTTAAAACGCAAAAGTTATAGCCTTTGGAAGTTTGAATAAATACTGAAATTACAGAAATTAGAAAATCAGAATTAACCGAATTATTTTTAGATTGAAAAACTGATTATTGCGCAAGTGTGACGTCAGCCCTGACCCGAACCAATCAAATGCCGCCACGTGCCCCTCGGTCCATGGACTAGGTCCACGAACTTCATCGGTCCACGACGCACCCGGTCCATGCGGGTCTGGGCCACTGACACGCGGGTCCCATGCGTCGGCTGAATCAGCGCCAGCACAACGCCAACGCGACGCCACGACGCTGCCACCTCGGCGAAGCTGCCCACGTGGCCACCACGCGTCAGCTAAGCATCTAGCCACGTCATCACCACAGTCACGGGACCCTATGGTCACCGCCGGCGGCCGGCGAGGGCACCTACCTGAAGCTCTCGACGTCGCCTACCTTCTGACGCGCACGGATCTGAGATTCGGGTACTGGTTCAATGGCGACAGTGACTTTTTCCTCGGTGGCGACGGCTCCCTGACGATCTCCCCCTCTGGCGACGCTTTGGTGAAACGGACGCGCGCACAAGTTGCCCCGGATGAAGGCGAAGCAGATGCGATCAACCTCGGGCCTTGCGGCGGCTTATCGATGGCGAATCGATGACTCTTCTCTACGGCGGTGCTGATCGAAAAACCTTCGATTACAGCGAAACGACGGCGCTTCTCGACTGGCTAACTTAGGGCTTAGGTTTGTGGCAGGAAAGCGAACCGGGTGCCCCCTTTTATAGCCGCTCTACCCCTCTCCGGCGGTGACTCGGACACGGAATCCACGGCGGTCACGGCTCCGAGTCCTACGCGAAGAAGATGATGCAGCGCCGTCCGATGGCGATCCAACGGCCCGGAGGATCTCCCGACGCGGCACGATCCTAACCCCCCGCGATTTCTTTCCAACGGCGAAGATCCAAGCGAGTCCCGAACCGGTACGCCTTGCTCTCACCCGCGCGATGTCGATCCAACGGTGGAGATTAAACCGTCTAGAGAACGGGCTAAACGGGCCGCGCAATTCTGGGCCACTCCCGCACAGTATACGAGCCAAGCCCAATACTGTTCATTCATTTTTTTAAAAGGCTTTCTGATTTAAAATAATTATAGAAAATCATTTAATTTGTTTTAGGCAATAAAATTATCAGGAAAAATCCAAGAAAATTCTTAAAAATACTTTGAGGCCTTTTAAACTTACATAAAATATTTTTGGTAAAACTTTATTTTAACTTTGCATAAATTTAAATAGTTTTGAACAAAGGGCCAATATACTTAATTTGCAATTAATTCCAGTAAATCCATAAAAATCCAAATAAATTCCAAAAAATCATAAAATGCGCAAATGACAATAAAATAATATTTAAGCGAATTTTGGGATGTTACAGAAGGACTTCGGGCATTTAGCGGAGGACATCTCTACACTCGGGATGAAAATGTCGCCTACCCGAGCATATACTTGCTCCTTTGACACTGATTCGGGCAACTCCCGGGTCGGATCGTCCCTCCCTTCAAATTCATATCCCAAGTGGACTCGCTCTTTTAGCGGTTATACCCGGCGTCCTGACATGCGGAGGCAATCATGGTTTGACCAAGTCATATTTGGGGCACGTTGCTTCCCACGATGGGATGATTAATCGCTTATCGAACTAAGTGGGACGTGTGTGTCCTTCAGTTTGGATTAAAAATATCTTCTCACGATATACCACACGTTGGATCACAGTTTGGTTACCGCATTGCGGAATCATATATCACGGGTTGGGCCTGATAAGGCACGGTTCCAATGGTATGCCCCAAGATGGGTCGATAAGCTGTGCGTCGTAATAAACGAGTACGGATACCGTTCGGATAAACCTTGATATGTCCCAAGATGGACTAGAGCTGTATCCTACACCAGTCGGATATAGGTATCACTCGACCATGAGCCAAGAAAATTCTGATACGCTCCAAGTCGAGCCTAAGCTATATCCTACCGCAGTCGAATATGGGTATCACTCGGCCATGAACCAAGAAAATTCTGATACGCTCCAAGTCGAGCCTAAGCTATATCCTACAACAGTCGGATATGGGTATCACTCGGCCAAGAGCCACATAAGTATGATACGCTCCAAGTCGAGACTAAGCTATATCCTACAGCAATCGGATATAGGTATCACTCGGCCAAGAGCCACGTGGATATGATATGTCCCAAGTCGAACCAGAGCTATATCCTACAGCAGTCGGATATAGGTATCACTCGGTCAAGAGCAGCGCAAATCCTAATATGTCCCGAGTTGGACCTAAGATATGTCCTACGACGATTCGATATGGATATCACCTGACCAAAGAGCCATGCAAGCTTCGATATACCCCAAGCTGGGTCTAAGCTATGTCTAACGACAAACATGGAAATCACTTGGAAAGGTATTTCTTTATTATATATGAGTTCCCCAGGCATTATGCTCGGGAAAATATTTTCTTTCATTTACAGGATTATTACACCTCTCCGCGATGCACACAACCGAGCGCCTCCATGAGAGTTTCCCTAACACAATAAAGGGCGAGTATAATCTTGAGGAAGATGTCAATGGCGGTGCGGTTGAGGGCAGCGGCTTCTTCTTCCGCCCATTCAGCCATGGCAAGGTCGAAGAGCGCCCACTCCTCAGCGAGTTCAGGGACCTGGCCGTCCATGAAGATTCCTCGGGAAGAAGGAGGGGCTCGGAGCAGGAAGATGGAGAACTAAGCGTAAGGGGATAAATTCCAGAAGCATTGGTTCGCCTTTTATAGCTGATACGGTAAGGTTGAAGTTAATGGGAAGACGTAATGACATCGGAAGCTGAGGAGACTTGAAGTCAAGATAGTTCAGAAACCAAAAAGGTTTTTGGAAAATGAATTGACACAAGAAGTCAAAGCGACTTCGAAGACTGTCCGGGGTTACATTCGAGTCCTTCATAATCATCTTGCTATAAGGAGAAGTACACAAATCAAAGAAGAAACCAGTCAGAGGTTCATGCCAGAAGCTGAAAATGTTGATCCAAAGTTGAGACCCAGATAAAGATATAGCAATCGGATCATGAATCACTCGGGGGCTACTGTGGAATATAGGAACCCAGGTGTCTTCATAACCGGCCCAGAAGTGCCTGAGATAGGGACGAGTAGAAGGCCCAGAGGATAAGCTCCGGGCCAAGCCTTGCTACCGTGCGCAAAGAGATACATCCTAAAGACAGTTGACATATATTTTGATATAAGAGATATGATTGTTAGAAAGATGAGATAAAGATGTAAACTCCATCTTGTAACCGACTAGAATCCAATAACCGATCGAGATCCTTTAACCCATTAGTACTCTGTAAACCACCCCACCCCCATTATATAAGGGAGAGTGTGGGCAACAACGGAGGGACAAGCAATCTTAGATCCAAGTGATCCACATAATCCCAGCACACAGGACTAGGGTATTACCTCGACCGTCGAGGGCCTGAACCTGTCTAATCCTTTGTCTTGTGTGACCTTCGAGTTTGAGATCTAGCGCCTGCCCCATAAAATTCATTGCCGACTACAAAAGTAGACAATCACTGGGCACCATCTTAATGCCTCCGTCGGTCTCCTCACCCTTCTTGCCGTCGTCGACTGAGTCCTTGCCACTATTGGACGTAGAAGCCTCGTTGATGCCGTCATGTCTCTGGCGCTTAGCCCTCTCATTGACGGCGCTGGCCGCAGACCTAAAGAGATGCTCGGCCATCTCCAGGCTCTTCCTGTCAATCCTGACCACGACGCGCTGGTCTCCCTTGATTGTGAGGACTCCTTTTGGAACAGGGATCTTGAAAGATCGAGATGGCGATTAGAGGAGGGGTGAATGATCCCAAATTAAAATCTATCCCCCTAGGAAGATCACCAATGCAGATTTTCATCCAAAGAAACCAAGCCAAAACCCCTAGATATCAAATAAAAGCGAAAGAATCAATTTTCACGAAAATCAGCCTGAGGCCAGTGCTACCGCCCTTTGGGGCTGGTACTACCTGATATTGTAGCTACAGTAAAAAAACAGGCATATGAACAGTGATTTTAGCTCGAGTTCAAAGAGAAAATTGATGTATCTTTTGATCCGTTGATCCAAACACAATGAAACTTGGTAGATGTGATACTAAAGAAGTCAGGAACGTATTTCAACCGTCAATCACAAGGATTGATATCAAAGTTCTGACCTTTTTCACCGAGAAGGAAGAACGCACCAAGTTTCAACAAAAATCAAAAGAACATCGATCAAAGCTTGCTTGTGGGGTTACGATGATCAAGATGATCTTGAATGACTCCCCACATGTCCCAGCAAGCAAAAGACCGCAAAGAAACTCAAGGAAATGCAATCTACAAGATCAAGCATTCAAGAACATCACGAACAACTTCTTGCAAGAAAATGCATGGATAGCCTAGATGATTGGAACAATATTTCAAAGAAAGAATCAATCATCGACCTCAGCAAAAGATTCGTAAGCAATTAGAAGGAGGGGAGGCAAATCCAAATTGCATAAATGTAAATTGCAAGAATGTAAGTGCAGAATTTAAGTGCGGAATTTAAATGTGTAATGTAAATGCGTAAAGGAAAGAAATGATTTGAGGAAACATTTTTATTTCTGGAAGGAGAGGTTACAAAGCCTCACATTCATGTGGGGAAAGCTCAAAGGAGCATCAGAAACCTCAAACCTTCAAAGGGGGAAGGCTACCCCTCCACCCCTATTTATACAACTCTTGGGTCACCTACCACCCTTGGATGAGCCTCTAAACCCTAGAGCACTCCATCAAGGGCTAGGATTGACCCACTCACTCAGCCATGCAAGGGCTAACCCAAAACCCACACACATAACGGGTTTTCTTGCACCGTTCTCAAAGCACACTAACTAGACCCGCTAACCTATCAACTAGACCAAGATCTAATGGCCCTCATTGATCCATGCAGCACCTAGCTAGCATCTCATCCGTTCCTTTTCTTCACGGCTTGCCACGACTCCGTCTCCGATCATCTTCCAGGGATCCCGACCGTCTGGGCCTCCGATTCTCCTCGCCTAGTACCGGTCATCCTTCGCCTCACCATGATCTAGCATAGTCGACCTACGACCATCAAAAACAAGGAAACTCCTCACATAGCATTGCCCACAAAGATATGCAAGAAATTCATCAAAGTCCACACTTTGAAAATCATATTTGTTCATTCTGGCCGGTGCTACCGCCCTCAAGCCGGTAGCACCGAGCTGCGTAAACACCAGAGAAAACCCTTCTCTGGAATTTTCACAACGTTCCAAAGTCTGGTGCTACCGCTCGCCCAGTGCTACCAAGGCCGGTAGCACCGCCCGGCCAGAAACCCGAAATACACCCTCTTTGGAAATATTACACCGGCCATTTGGTCCGGTGCTACCGCTCGCCAGGTAACACCGAGAAAATAGAGAAGACCTCAAATTGCTTTCATTTGAAAATCTATTTCAAATCAAACTCAAACAAGAGCAAACAAAGCTCAAATTAAGTCAAATACTCATCACAAACTTAGGTAGACCTCCACATGGTCCTTCAGATCTTGACGATCTGGTACGCATATTGTACAACAACCATAAACTTAGCGAGCATGGGACGGCCCAAGATCATGTTGTAGGCAGTCTCGAAATTTGCCACATCGAAGAGGATTCTCTCTGTCGAACGTGACTGGCAGCTCGATCTGGCCAAGCGGCATGGGATCGCGGAGTTAAGCCGTGGAATGGCTCTACCCGTCCCTGATTTCCACCCGAGATATCCCCATGTTATCCAAGGTCTTGGCAAAGATAAGGTTCAGGGAGCTACCTCCATCAATCAAGGTTCGGGCGACCTTGACATTGACGATGGTAGGCTCGACTACTATGGGGTATCGACCCAGATGCGGGACGACAGCTGGATGATCCGACTGGTCAAAGGTAATTAGTACTTCTGACACTTGAGGAATCTAGGGAGGGCTGGCTTAGCCAGGTTGACCTCCCTTTTGACCACCTTGTACTGCCTGTTGGACCCGTACATGGTGGATCCTCCGAAGATGTGTGCTAGCTTGTGGTCGGCCCCATGATATTTAGGTTCGTTGTCTTGGGACTTCTCCTTGGCCTACTCGACTCCACGCTCGACGAGCGTAGCCTTGAGCTTTTCTTGGATCTTCTTGTTAATCACCTGGCACTCATCGAAATCATGTTTGTCCGTCCGATGGACCAGGTAGTACTTGGTACCTCCATGATTCTGGCCTTTGTTGTCGCCCGCATTACGCGCCTTGCCACGTTCGACCGTAGCCACGATGGAGTCGCCTTTGCGCTTCTCTCGTGGTTCTTGTTTCTTTTGCCTTGCTTGGACCACTCGGTTTTGTCATCGCCTGACTCGAGGTTGTGATGTGGTCACAGGCTTCAGCACGTATAGCGTATTTGTCTGCCAACTCGAAGAGTTCCATAGGAGTTCGGATCTTTCGAGTGACCAGCTTTCCCTTCAACTCCTTATCCCTGACACCGTTCTCGAAGGCGATGATAACGGCCTCATCCGACATGTCAGGAATCGAGTAACACTTGTCACTAAAGCGTCGAATGAAATCGCGCGATAACTCAATCGGCTTTTGAACCACTCGATGCAAGTCGTTATGAGTCCTGGGGTATTCATAGGTGCCTGGAAAATTGGTGATGAACTGGTCCCGTAACTCCGCCCAGAGGATATCGAGTGAGGAGGGAGGTTGAGCAGCCAAGACTTAGCCGCACCATCAAGAGTGGTGAGTAGGTAGTTGGCCATCACCTTCTCATTACCACCAGCTGCCCTCATGACTATGGTATAAATCTGCAGCCACTCGACTGGGCTAACCTTTCAAGAGTACTTCTTGATGGGGTTTGGCTTGAATTTGTCAGGCCACCTAACGGCACGTAGCTCGGGGGTGAAGGCCTTGCACCCTTCACCGTCGTTCTCTAGGGTCACATTTCGTGGACCTCGTCAAGGAGAGTGTCTCCAACGTGTGGGAGAACAGCCCTTCGAGGGTGAAGGATCATCCCGTCAGACCCAGTGTGCAGGAGATTGGCCCCTGGAAGGAGGAGACTCGTTTTCCTGTCGCTCACGGTCTTCTTGTTTGCGCTCCTCCCTTCGATCGTCAGGGATTCGATCTCGGAGATCTTCGGGATGCCCCCGATGGAAGGTAGAGCGTACTATCCTGGGAGCTCCCTGGTTGGAGCTAGGCACCATCGATCCTATTGCTCGATGATGGTGGGATGGTCCTGACTGCTGGTTTCTGGGTCCCTGCTAACTGGGATGCGCTAGCCTCGAGTTAGTGGCTCGAGCGGTCTGTGCTTGCGCTACATCAAGAAGTGTCTTCATCTAGTCTAATACTGGAGTCATCGGGTTACCCGGATCCACTGTCGGAAGAGATTTTAATAGCATGTGAGCGCACTAGACGTTGGCTTCAGGGGTACTGAAGATGTCGCTATTGCGGCTCTGGTGGGATGCTATCGCTGGCGCGAAACCGTGCCTTTTGTGATGTCCGTGCGGTCGCGGTACTTGCTGCTCCTAGAACTTCGGAGCCCCCGAATGGGGCGTAGTCGGGTCATCGAGGTCAAGCTACCTCGATAGGTTGGCCGTAATTCCAGCCGTGGCTGCAGCGACCAGGCCACGTCGGTGACTTGTGGTATTGTGTGACCACAGTGTCTGCCGCTGCTCGGGCTGCAGCTGTCATTGCTGCAGGATTTTGAGGCATGTGCAAAGGGATTTGGTCTCCCGTGGTGTCTGCTCCTGGGTTCTGGTCTTGAGAACATTCGACAGTAACATCGTTGTTAGCAACAGTCATGAACATGCAACGATCTATTCGACCGCTGCTCTAACTGTTGCAAGCGTTGCTTTCGGTCTCGCTTTCTTTGTCGACGCACATCAAGATGTTGGGCTCCGTTGGGTCAAAGTCGATGAAACCCACTTCTCGACATGGATCCCGAGAGCGAGATTCGACGAAGTCGACGAATATCAGATTTCTGTTCGGCCCCCATTGATAAAGCATTGCTCCGAAAGCAATCTCGTTTCTGATTGCAGGCGCCTGGTCGATGGTGGCTACCAAGTTACCGTCGGAGGACCTTCTGTGGGATCGTGCTGAAGACATGCTTGTCTTGTAAAAAATAGCTGAAGGCCCCTACCTGGCACACCAACTGTCGAAGGTTAGAAATCGATAATAAAATTTATACCTCGGGTACCTTTGAGTGAGCAAAGTCAAGCACGAAATCAGGGACACCAGATGCATATAGGTTCGGGCCCCTGGTGGAGTAACACTCTACGTCCTGTGTGACATTTTATATACTGCAGATGAAGTACAAAGGAGAGATGTATCGACCTGGTTACAATGTGGGTTGCCCTAAATTAAGCTAAGGCTGGAGGTTGAAGAAGCGCAGTTCATTGGTTCTTGAGCTCTCTATGCTAAAAGGCTTCTTACGTGATGGCTAATTCATTTTCCCCCTAGGGTCCCAGCTCCATGTCTTGTATAGTCATGATAGTCCTGCCTTCAGTCGAATCGTAGTCGTCTTGGACACCAGATTGTGGCCGATGAGGAGTCTGTCACCACGTAATCTGAACTACCATCTATATCAGGCGTACTCGAGTTGGTTTCCTCTCTAGGGGAAAGCGATCGAATCCTTCCTAATATAGGGTTTTATCTTTTCCACGTATACTGTGTCCCGCTGGATCGGGCCCGTGATATCCGAAATCATAATACATTTCATGAACATATCCTTCTCTATTTTGTATACTCATATACCCCATGTTTACGTATTCGACAATTTAGATTGGGGAAGCGGCAAGGGGCAGTATGCCAAGGTGGGTAGTATAGCAGAGGGTATGTGGAAGTCTTGCCTCGATCATCTTAAGGATTTAACCTTGCAAGCCTTTGACCTAAGTCAATCATGCAACCACATGTCTGGTATGGAACAGCCTAGCTGATTAATTTGCAATGTCTTAGCTTGGTACTATCAATGGTCGTGTGAGTCCCGAGTTATGGATCAACTCACATGACGCAAGAGGGGGGCCCTGGATGTGGTAACCAGTTCCACCAGTGTTGAAACCTTAGCTGGTAGTACTGAGTTAAGATAGAACATTGTAAAGGCTTTGTCATGATTTCTCTGTCAACACCCCAAAGGAAGTGTGCTAATGGCCAAGCACAAGGAGAATATCATGTTGTGTGGGTAAAGTGCATAACCTCTATAGAGTGCAAATCTATTCAAATAGCCGTGCTCGCGGTATTGAGCATAGCTCGGGGATTACAGTCAAGGGGTAGATTTTACGAAATGAAAACTTGGGATGGGATGGCAGGTTGCCATGGAAGGTTTGAACTTGACTTAGGATTGGAAACTTGGTTTACTTAAGAAATGTTGAATCTATCAAATATTGTTATTTGTTTTACTGTCTTTCAATCTACCTATTGTATGCATTTACAAATGCTGCTTTACTGCAAATTAGCCATGTTAGCCATTCCTCTGGAATAAGCCTTGCATGTAGCTATATAGAATTGCATACTGTGCACAACTTGTTGAGTGCTTTAAGTACTCACCCTTGCCGCCAACAAATCACCTGTTGAGGAGTCTTCACCAATGCGGGAGGAGTGTACCAGGAGGAGACAAATGTTTAGGGTGCGAGCCTTGTCAGTTGCCTGTGGTATACTAAGGGGTTATCTACGTCTTCATTCCGCTACAGTTTAATTTTTTGTTCAGCCTTGTGAGGCATAGTCATGTCGGTTGACCATAACGTCATACAATATTTAATATATGATGTCTTTTATCCTATTTATGTTATGTATGATTGTGATATTTACTGATGTTGAGCCTGTGTGCACTAGCGTGATCCTGGACTAGTGTAGTATACACAGAGGGTCCGGATTTGCATATCCAAGTCCCAACAATACCCTACCTTGTCATTTGTATGCCATGATCTACTTGTCACCCTAGATTGGTTCACTATAGTTGGTTCATAATAAAATCAACATGGGATGGTTAGAATGAATTAGTTAGCTTAGCCATGCCACATCTTCACATGTACTTGAATGATCAATATTTAATCTTGACTAATGGAATATGGAACCGTGTTATGAACTTGTGTGTAATGTGTGGTCACACGATGAGATTGAGGTGTTGTGGCGAGGGATGTCACGCAACGATGTTGAATTGCATGCCTTTGACATGAGTCAATCATGCAACCACATGTCTTGTATTGGACAGCCTAGCTGATTAATTTACAATGTCTTAGCTCTGATACTATCAATGGCGGTGTGACTCTCGAGTTAAGGTCAACTCACATGGCACAAGAGAGGGGCCCTGGATGTGGTAACCAGACCCACTAGTGTTGAAACCTTAGCCGGTAGTATCAGGTTAAGGTGGTGTATTGTAAAGGCTTTGTTATAATCACTCGCCTATGTGGTGTATGGTTGTATCATGCGGGTAAATTGCATAATCTCTGTAGAGTGTAAATCAATTCGGATAGCCATACACGCGGTATTGAGCATAGCTCGGGAATTATGGTAAATGGTTAGTTCAATAAAATGCAAACTGGATGGGATGGCAGGTTGCCATATGGAAGGTTGGAAACTTAACTTAGGATTGGAACTTGGTTCACTTGGTAAATCTGAAATTATTATCTATTGTTATTTGCTTTACTGTCTTTACAATCTATTTATTTTATTTGTTCATAAATGCTGCTTTGTTGCAAAATAACCATGATAGCATTTTCCTTTGTAATAAGCTTTGCATATAGTTATGTAGAATTGCATTTTGTACACAACTTATTGAGTGCTTTCAAGTACTCACCCTTGCCAACAAGCACAATCAACAGTTGAGGTGTTGTCGCCTTTGTTGGAGGAGGAGTTCCAAGAGAACACGAGTCACTAGGCCCATGCCTTGTCAATCGCCTGTGGTGAACTGATGAGTCACCAGCATTTTTTTCGATGCATTTGTCTTAGTCTTTATTTCAAGTTTAGCTCTACGTGGCTTAATAATATAAGTTGGTTGTAAGATCATACACTTAGTTATATGAATAAATGGAGTCTTATTATTATTATCATTCTGTATGATGTGATACTTGCCGACGTTGAGCTGTGTGCACTAGCGTTGATTTGGGGACTAGTGAGGTAAACACAGTGGGTTCGAATTGGTGAATTCGAGTCCCAACAAATACAGCAGAAATTTGGTCAGCCCAGTTAACGATATTGGCCGACGGGACATTAGGGCCTTGCCAATTTTGGTCATAATTGGCATTCTGCCCCCCCCCCTGAGTGCAAACTCAGGCTGCCGATTTGATTGAGTCGCTGGATATTGAGGGAATTGATTATATCCATCGTTCCTTCTAACTAGTGGCTCCGGCAATGGAACAAAGGGTTCTGAATAGGTAACCACCCTGTGCAGAATTGGATTCTTGGGTGGAGTCGGATCATAAGATTGCAGGTATCTGCTAGGTTCAATCGACTGTGAAACCAATTGTGGAATGGCATAAAATGGGACTGATGGTGGCAAATTAGCTGACACATTTAACTTAGCGGCATCGATATACACTTGGTAATGTGTGACCCTGCTGGGACAAGGATCTCGCGACAATATAATAGTGGGTTGGGTCAACATCAAGGATGGAGTCAGAGCCGATGGTTTTGCAGTGGCCACCATGTTTTTAGTGTTTTGTGCTATTGAATAAATAGGGTAGGTTGGTAACGCTTGCAGCGGATCGAGTAGGCTCCCGAACGAAGCCAACTCTTGGGCAACAGTCTTGACACTATTAGCAATCATCGGCTTGAGGGTAGTGACTAAAGCCGATGATTGACTGATTAAAGCATGGTGTACAGACTGTTCAATCATATCCAATAACTCCACCTGTGCAGGCATGTATTGACTTACCAGGCTATTTGTGACTCCTACGTTGTCGAGGGCATTGACTGTCGGCAAAGCAGTCTTCTGGGTGATACCGCATCGGGTTTTCTAATAGCAACCCAGCATCATCTCCTCCAGAGTGGCTTTGTGGTCTTAAATTTCCTTGCACTGTTCTGGAGTCAAATAGTCCAATGGGGGGATGATTATCACTTTAGTGTTGAGGTCGGACCGTGGAATTGACTTGATGGATGAAGCCATCTTCGTGTCCCACCGGGAGTGCCAAGAGTGTGTTGACGCCAAAAACTTGACATAGGGTTTATCGACCACAACACATCTAATGAACACCGAGTTCAGAGCGTGCCAACCGATTTAACCCTGCAATCGGTAAGGTAGAATACAAAATTCACTGAAAGCTGATTTTGTGTGGCAATCGGCTTAGATTCAATCAGCTAAAAGCTGATCAAATCGATGGTATGGGGAAAATCTAATTACCCGATTAAGGCAAATAAGAGGATAAAGGTAGATCAACTCTAAAAAAGGCGATGTGCGACAAGATCAGAGGAATTCAAACCTGTGGTGTAATTAACAAAGATCAACAATCGACGATGTGCAACTTTATTGATCAAGATCGAATTACAAAGATTCTAAGTTACGAGAGCTACTCCTAGTCGACAAAAAAATAGATGAAAAATAATGCAGGCTGGTTGATTTGATTGTGTTGTTGTTTTTTGCCTGCTTACACCCATCTTTTATACCCATCGGTCGATCGTATCCTAATACAACACGTTAAAAATATGACCCGTATTGACCTTAATCTGGACGGCTTTTCCTTAAAATATTCACGGTTACCAAATATCTTCAAACCCATCCAAACCTTATGCCGGTTATGATGTGTTGACTTTATCTTGCCGATTTTGACCACACCTGCCAAATCTTGGTGCAAACAATATCTTTCACATATTCAATATTGGTAATTGTCGATGTCAATTGTTTGATTTCCCCTAATTATAAATTGATTTTACTAAGCAATTCTATTTTTCTTCTTTATTCTCTAACAGCAAACCCAATTCTTCATTGACTCTACTACATAGTTATCTTCTGCCTCTCTTCAGTTATTGCTCAATGCTAACCATTGCGAAATCAAATATGCATACACGTGCAACTATCGCCGACCACTATCGGGGACACCTTCACGCTCTCTTTTGTGGTCCAAATGTTATTCCCTATGGTTGTGCCATCTCTACTCCAAGCTCTTTGCTTCTCTTCATCTGTACACCTATGCTTCTTTTGGTTCGAATGCATGCATGGGTACACATGCATGATATTATATGTGCTCAATATCCTCTTCTCCAATGTGGCTTCACTTTTTCGACGTTGGCTAACTCAACGTTGTAATAACCCAAAAAATGTCAAAATAATGTAAAGTGACTTAGCATGCTTTTTAATGCATTTTTGTATTTTCTACTGGATTTATTTGCTTTAGGATTTAATTGCTACTTTTAAATTCCTTTTTCTTCCGATTTTGAGCATTCTAAAGAAACTTATAAAAACTTCAAGTAACCCAAGCTAGGAAATAATTTTATAAAATACTATAAAATCTGAGATTAATAAATATAAATTTTGAAGAACATTTTCACAATATCTGAACACCTTAAAAATTCAATAATTATTTAAAATAGCAAATTTTAGGAATTTTAATTTAAAAACTACAGTAGCAAAATGAGTGAAAATAAGAAAAATGGAAACCTCATTCATTGGTCTATCTGTACAAATTTTTCTAGAACTTTCTTAATCACTTAAAGCCACGAATAGATAGACACAAACAGCCAAGCCGAAATTATTAGAATTCTGAAAGAATTGCACTACTACAGTACACCCATGATGCGTTCGATGTTTTGCCTTCGCGCTGCAGTCACTACTGGTGGATCATGCAAGCCAGAGACCCCATCAGCCAGCCTCTCGCGGCCACCTCCTTCCCTTTCTCCTCCCCTCTTTGGCCATGACACAACTAGACATCGTGCACGCCACGCATGGGCGCAGGTAGAGCTCACTCGCCACGTGACTCACCTTCCCATCTCCAACGCACCTCGCCCACTCCATTGTGCCTCGCCTTAAAGTTGACCAGGAGCACACCTAATGACTCAGCTCGCCCGCACCTTCCCCCAACGCCCGTGAGCACGCCGAGCGATCAAGACCATGTGTAACATTCCAAAATTTGAGTTTTGCAATGTTGAATTTGAAAAATGAACCATTGGCATTTTTCTTAAATTGATTAAAGCTTAATTTGAATTTTCTAATAATGAGAAGATTTAATTTGATTAAATATTCATCAAACAAAAGATTTCAAGTTTTAGTTGGGATCATTGTGCTCCAAGAAATTTTTCTGTATTTTTGGAGATTTTTCTGAATTTATTTGATATTTATTTGAATTTAATTCCTCTTATTTGAATTCCTGAAATTTTATTAATTCAGAAAATGGTTTTTATTCTGAAAATTGGTTCCGGGCCGAATCTTCTCCGGCCCATTTCTTTTCCTCGCCCGGCCCATTCACTTCACCCGGCCCAACTCCGCTCCGTCGGCCCGCTCCATCCGCGCCTCGGCCCAGCCAGCCCAGCTCCCGCGCGCTACTTCCTCTGCGTCCGAAACCCTAACCCTAGCCGTCGCTAACACGGTTTTGAAGTCCATGCCACGCACGCCTCCCGAGGACTATAAATGCTACACTGCACCCGTTCCGAGGTTCTCCGTCCTCCGCCGCTTCTTTTGCCCCATCACTCGTCGCCCGAGACCTCGTCGTCTTCACGCACGAGCTCGCCAGAGTTGCCACCACACCGAAGCCTTCCGCCGCCTTGTTCTTCGCCTCCGGTTGGTCTCCGCCTCTGCCGCTTGCACTTCTGAGTTCGCTGCATCGCCCTCTTCCAGATCTAGTGCAACCCGCGCCCGATCTGGTCTAGTGCAACCAGCATCGTCTTCTCCACTGTCGGTGAGACGCGCCGCCGCCACTCACCGTCGGGCTCCAACGATGAATCGTGGCTGTCCGATCTCGCGCCAGCGCCCTAGATTGTGCCTCGTCACCGCCGTCCGCGCCCTTGCCTTCCTGTCGTCCGATCCGACGCAGCCGCTGGATGCGCGACGCATGGTCATCCATGTGGCCGATGCGCCAGTGCCGGGTCAGCGCCCACTTGTGCGCCGCATCAGCCGTTGTTTTGTCAGCCCTAGCCACTATTCCCATGAACCCGGTCCACCGTGGACCAGTGCAAGCCCATGGACTCGGTCTATAGACCGTGGGTCCCGCATGTTAGTGAAATAAGGATTTTCGGATTTATTTTTATTTTGTGAAATTGATTGTTGATGTCAGCGTTGCACAATAAATCAATTTTCCATTAGAAAAATAAATCGAAAAATTCGGATTTTCTGATTTTCAGGCTTTTTCTCTGACTTTAATCTTTCGGAGGCCCGTTCTCTCTCATACGAACTCCGATTGAGGCGATTTAAGTTTCTAAATTTTTATAAAATCGAGCTCTACATTCCAAAGCCATTTATTTTCAGTTTTAAGCTTGTTTGAGTCTCTGTTTTGTATTTATTTATTTTTGTTGCTTCTTTTCCGGTAGACGCTAATTCCGAGGGAGCAAACGAAGAATTCGGAGACCAAGACCCAGTACTAGATCAACGAAGGCAAGTCTTCCTTGAACATGTTGATCCTAAATTTTATGAAAAGTTATGTTGTTTTAAATTATGCATGCTTACTTTTATGCAATGTACGTTAAACGTGGTTTAAGGTGTAGTTAAATTCCAAAATTCGTTATACCCTCATTGGTATTGATCATGTCGAACCTTTGTCACCCTAGTTGATACTAGCTAATTTACCTGGTGATAATCGATAGCGTAGCATGGGACGGTAGAATTGCTTAGTCCGTCTTAAACGTTTCGGTATTATGCCATTATGGGAACCATTTCAAACATTTTTTCAACTTATTTGTGAAATTGCGGCAATTGGTGTTGCTGCTGTTATTTAAATGAAATAAAGTGGAAAATATGATTTAGACCAGGGCGGATGGATGTTTGGCAGGTGCAGATGCACGAGACCTTGGAAAGTGAATGTTCCGCCCTAGTAAATTAAGGACCGAAGCGTGTGTTATCATGGACCAAGCACTACCGTACAACAACAAGTCTATATGGGTACAACCTGGCTAATTAATTTGTGCATCTATTTATTGGCTTCGCCATTCGGTGGAATGTGGGTGTTGGATGGAGATAATTTTCCCCACATGGCGCAAGAGGGGGCTTCTATACTGGGTGGCTAGAACCCTAACAGCGGTGAAACCTTAGCAGGCGAGGTTAATAGCGGGTTTCTACATTGTAAAGGCCTTGTCATGATCTCTCTGCCGACACACCAAAGGAAGTGTGTTAATAGCTTGGCAACAAGAGTCGATCATGTCTTATGGGTAAAGTTGTACACACTCTACAGAGTTAAAACTACTTAAGTAGCCGTGCCCACGGTCAAGGGCAGGTGAGGGACGCTTGCACATTGCAGATCTTATGGTTTGTTTTAAAGGAAAATAATGGTT
The DNA here is from genome assembly GCA_036346275.1 of Otatea glauca. Taxonomy (NCBI): domain Eukaryota; kingdom Viridiplantae; phylum Streptophyta; class Magnoliopsida; order Poales; family Poaceae; genus Otatea; species Otatea glauca. Next base: position 64,430 of record JAYEVK010000035.1, read on the forward strand.
TGGGAATCCGTGAGTGGATGGAACTCTCGGACTATGGTTCGGCGGTTGGAGCTAGTCAGGTGGTTAGAACATGTTTAGTTGTTATATCAAAATTCAATTGCTACTCCATTACTATTCATTTAAATTTTGTCAAATGATGCTTTGTGAAATTAATATTAGTATTTAAAGTTAAACTTTGCTTTATGCTAAAAGAGCCCATATTATGCCTTCAATTGTTTAGCCTTGCATATAGTTATCATGCATTACATTTCCAAGACTTGCGGAGTACATTTTGTGCTCACCCTTGCAACATCCCAACTTTTCACAGAGGAGTTCGAAGAAGCTGAAGGTGACTACGAGTTCTATGCTTGTGGTTATGATGAAGGCGATCTGGATTACTAGGATGCGAACCCCAGTCGATTGCCTGTTGGGCAAATGGATGGCCTTATCCTGCTGTTGTTATTTCATTTCTGCTGTTGCTTCTTATTGAACTCAATCCATAAGATTGATACCTTTTTGCTTAATTAATATTATTTGCTTCGTGATATGATTGTGTTATCATCATTGTTTCCACTGTGTGTGCTAGCTTTTCCTGAACTAGTATGGTTATACACAGAGGGTTCGGATTTGGAAATCTGGTCCCGACACCATGTTGTCATCCAGCGGGATGGATTCAAAAATCCTTGAAAAGGCGAAATAAACTTTCGAAGTTATAAATTGTATTTTGTCATTTTCAACTATTTTCTAAAATCAACAAGATTCAAATGCTCATAAATTTTTCTATGAAACTCCAAACAAAGTGAGACAAGTCACTAAATTCGTGTAAATTCATGTAGAATCTGAATATGCAAAAATATTTTCAATTTGATTACTATACAGTAAATGAGCTCAAATTTATTCTATAGGCCTAGAATGTGCACCATGTAAAATTTTCATAAATCAAATCAAAAAATGATGAAAAAATTTTATCATATTCCTGAGATCATGAGCTCTCAAAATATATACAAATATTTAGATTTGGACTTAGTTTGTACCAAATCCATATAAAGACTAATTTCAATGCATTCAAAATTCAAATGTTTATAACTTGTGCAAGTAAATTCCAAATTCAATGAAATCAATTCCTATGTTCTGTAAGAAATGATAATCTTTATGTTTAAGCAAAAATATTTAGGTGTTATGCTCTGTTTATTCATGTTTATAACTTAGGAAGCGTCAAGCAATATTAGAAATGTAAAGTAGTAGTAATAATAATTGCAAATAGTCTCTAAAACCATAGAAACAGAACCTAATCACTGAAAAAAACTTGAAATTGTGTTCTATGTGCCTTAGTAAAGTTCTTTTATTCTTAAGCCCCCCCCCCCCCCCAACTAGAAATGCTTTTGCACACACACCACTTCATGCTAAGTAGGTATCACATTTTAATAAATCCAAATAATTTTAGCCTCTTGAATTTGTAATTATTCACATACATAAATATAATTTTAGCTTCTTAAATTCAAAAATAATATAACATATCTATAAGAATTAAGGAGTTATGCCTTAGAATGAACCCAAAGATTTCCTCTTGACCGAATATTATAAAAGAACCAAACTACGATCAAAAGACTAATTGAACCAATATGCATAAAATGATATCTCCATAATCCTAAAACCACCTTTATCGCTTTTAGCAGATTTCAATTTGGTTTTATATTTTGCCTCTTTTTGCCCTTAATAAAAACTTGTTATTTGTCATTTGTCGTGCTTCCTATTGAACAATGAGAAGACGTCGACCCTTCAAAAATCGTAGACGATGACCTCACCTGCTATCCAGATTACGTGTTGGATAATGATCAGCATGGCAAGAACCCTCCTTTGATCATGTTGATCCTGTATTTTATGGTGTTTATGTTGTTTTATCAAACTATTATGCATGCGTGTTATTTTTGTAAAGTCGCTATATTGTGAGTATTGGTAGATATTCCCTAAAAAATTATGGATTTTTTCCTTCATCAATATTGTCATGTCAATCTTTGAACCCTAAGGTAGGATTAGAAATTATATATATGTCAATTTGGTATAATCGATTATTTATGCACTTGCTTACTTATGCTTTAGTAATGGGATAATGAATTGATGGAATGCTAATCGTTGTAAATGAAAATGTTGGACATGATTAAAGATTGTTGTTATTTTGATAAAAATAAAAACAAAGCTTATGATTTAGATGCGGGTGAGATATGGCTAGCCAAATGTGTGAGGGATGGACTTGCACACAGATAGGGGGAGATCCTCGCAAGTGTCAACTAAGGACCGAACTTGATGCTATCACCGAAGTGAATTTGTGCAACCACATGTGCTACTATGGGATAGCCTTAGCCTAGTAAATTAGTCGGAGTGTAGCCTTGCATTTTGGTAGGCTGAAGAAGTAAGGGCGAACAGGGAGTACGGTGTCACTCGTAGGTGCTACCTTCACCGAGGTGTTAGGGTTAAAGCATTCCAATATAATGGTGTATGCCTTGCTATAGGGGAAGGATGTGATGGGGCATAAACTATCATTAGTACTGAGTGTACGGGTCTGGATTTCCATCTCCATAGCAAGGGTTTGTCTTCACCGGGCTGGTGCAAGGCTAGGCTTTAGCTAGTCGAACGGTTTTGTCACAACCTAGCAAATCGAGTACTGTAGGTATCACGAGGCATGGTTGACATGATTGCTAGCATGTGTCATGTAGACAAAGTGTAATATCTCATTTAGTTTTGAACCACTTTGGGCTATTTTTGGGGGTTGCGTGGGCTTTTTTGGTGTTGGGAGTCAGTCTTTGGGCCTCTAGTGGCGAGTTTTGGCCCATGAGAGGGGGGACTATTTCCCTAACCCTAGCCCACCCCGTCCCTCTCTCCTTACAGCAGCACCCTCGCTCCTCTCCCTCCTTCCATCCACCTCCCGTCCCCTCCCCTCCCTCCTCCCAGCCGCCCCTGGTGTCCCTCTCCTTGGTACTGCACTGGAATCTCAACCTCGTAGCACTCATCGCTCCTGCGAAATCTTTGAGGGCAAGGCAAGGTAATTTTTTTCTATAGGGTTTGTTGGTGGTTTGCTATTGTATTTGGGTGGTGCCATGGTGTTTTTCACTATTTTAGCGCTGTGATTGGGTTGGATTTAGGGGATAATCCATTTGGGGTAATCTCTGTTCTCGAGCAAATCTGATTTCGAATTTCAGATCAAGTTTCGGGGCACTATACTCATTTCCAGACAGTTTGGATGTTGTAAAAATCGTATATCTTTGTCTTAAGTTTTAGTAGACATCAAGAACGTGAAATTTGGTTAAGCGGGGTAAAAGTTATGGCCATTTGAAGCCATGTTGTCCAGAATCTATTTCTATTAGGAGCAGTCTTGGTATTTTGCTGTTTAGTATTGTTCAGTGGCCGAATTAAATTATTTCAATAGCTAGATTTATATCAGAAATTTCCTTTATATGTCAAAAATATCATCGTTTTATTAATGTGGAGTTTTAAAAATTAGTTATACTATTTTAAAGTCTGCTGTTCAGACAGCTAGCAAATTGCTTTTTAGGGCAAGATATGAAAAGCTATATGGTGTAATTGAGAAAGTTGATTAACTAGAAATTTGTGGGTAATCTTTGGTAGTTTTCACAAAGTTCAAGGTTCCCCTTGTCTGTGCTCTTGGGGTAGAACTTGTAGCCTTTAGACTACCGGGAAAGTATAGGGGTTGATTTCTCTATCGATTAAGAAAGTTAAAAATTGGGGTAAGGCATAGGTACGATGTCACTATGTTTGTTGCCTATGATGTGGTTGTATTGTTTTGAGATGTATAAAATTTATTTCAAGAGGTTTGACTTCAAGAGTAGCATCCACCTCACGTCACTCTACTCCTCGTGGGTAAAGGCAAGTGCATCGTATAGAGTGATAGATAGAGTTGGTTCGATGTTTTGAACGATGATTGCTACCTAGCTATCCTAAATGCTTGAGACTCCTCATTACCACTGTTGTGTGTATCTCACGCTATGTTTGTGTTTATGGATATGTTAATGTTTACATTTATGGTTATGTTAATGTTAGAAAATATGCAACTTGCAAAGTATTTATGTCATTTGCATATGTGCATTCATGATGGAAGAGGTGACCGGTATGGGCCTCTGTGTCCCACTTGTGGTGGGCACGAAAGTCCTATTGCGGTAGGCCCATCCACGGGAGGTGGATGTGAGTAAGACCTACTTCCTAGGCCCCTCCATTGGGATGGAATGGAGAGTGCAACACCGACGGGTGTGCACTCAGCTATACCGGTATAAGCAAAGAGAAAAAGAGATGCATTTGAGAATAAAGCATGATGCATTACATGGATAAGTGAATGAAGAGATTTAAATTGATGAGTTCCCCTTTATGTATGGATAACATGACTTGAAGTATTTTATTCAGTGGTTATTTTCATGTGTTGATATTGTTGTGTGATGTACTTTGCTGAGTCTTAGACTCACACTTATTTGCTTAATGTTTTAGTTATTTTGAGGCCAACTTGATGGAAGGGAAATAGCACAAACATGACACTTATCACTACTTTACCCTCATGTTGTTATTTAGCACTTTAAGCATGTTTAGCTTTTGAATAAATAGGTAGACTCAGTCATGAAATAATTTAGTATATACAATCTTGTATGGATTTAATCGGTTTCGTTAAATTATATTTGTGGTGTGTCATTATAACTTTTGTATGCTCTTCATTGGTATCCTTCTCGAATGTAAGTTGAAGGTAAGGTTGTATCTCGATGCATGCATTGGTTCGAAGTAAAGTAGTATAGGTGGTTATTACTGTGGTTGAGGTGGCTATTTTTTCTGTTTCCAACCGCTGTTTATAAATTGTAGTTGGTTTTTTTTTCTAAAGTTAAAATTTAGGTGCCTGCTTAAATTGTGATATAAATTGGATATATGTTGTTGTTGTTACGTTGTTTAGTGACATTCCTTGTTGTAATACTTAAGGGAGTTGTCTTGTGTCCCAAATTGCAACAATATTGTTACATAAATTTTAATTGAGATTGCTAAAATATTGGGGTAGTAGCTTGTTGGGGTGACATTTAGGGCACACGGAGTGCTGGGATGTTACAGTTGGTATAAGAGCGGGCTTTAGGTCCATAATTTGTGAAATTAGAAAATTAATCTAGAGTGAACTAAAATTTGAATTTGGAAAATTAGAAACATGGCTTAGGTATATACTCTTTAAAAATTTTCCACATGAAAATAAACATAAAATCTGATATAGATTGGTTTACTAATTTAAAACTTACACTCTGATGCACAGTAGAAAGGGTGTGGGTAATCATTGCATTACGCTTTAATATCTTATTTGAGCATTGATGATTTATGTTGAACATGATGGTGTTATGATGACATATATTGCTCTGATTATGAATGAGTGGCTTGAAGTAATATGATTATGTGAATTAGATGTGTCGAAGGGTTTCGGTGGTTGTTTATGTGGCCGTGGTAGAGGTTGTAGTTGTCTACGTGGCCGTGGTTGTCTGCATGGCCGTGGTAGAGGCCTTGGTTGTGGGTGTGGCTGGGTAAAGGCACCACCTAAGGTTTAGTAACCCCTCGTATGGGAGAGTTGTTGTTTATGTATGCCTTACATCAGAGAGTTTGTTGAGAAGGTTGCTTTCGTTATGTCTTCAATGGCCGGAGACAAAGAGAAAGTGTTTGGTGAATGAGTCTTTATTGGTTGCTATTACTACATTTCTGGCGATTGGTTTTGTTGGTTAACGTTGGTTGTTTTGCAGAGAAAATTACTGCCTTTTGTATGTGTATATCGGTTTCCGCGCTTAAAAGAAGTTTTTGAGCAGAACTTAAGTTCTGAGGGTTTATGCTTTCTGTCTTTACTGGAAAAAGGATTACTTGATCGCTTGGTTTTCTTTTGGTGAAAAAAATAACCTTGCAACCATCTTCTTTTGTGGAAGTTTTAAATTTGGAGATTTTTCTTGAAGTGCTTTTGCATGTCAAAGTTTGGTCTTGTCATCTTGTGATTTAATAGTTGAGTTCCTTTGTGAAATATGGTTGGGTTTTTTGGAAAGAAAAAAGTTGTAAATTACCTCGGACGGTTAATTTGAAGGCCCATGTGGAGTGGTGGTGGGATTAGTTCCACATTGCTTGCACAAAATGAGTTTTAGTAGTATATAATGCATGTTGGGACTAAACATGGCACCTCGGGTTAACCCTTTTACAAGAAGCGAGGACGAAAGTGTAAGTGGAGTGCTATGCATTAGTGGGTCCGCCCCATGGTGGGCTGGGCCATGAGCAAAATTTGAGCCAGGTTGTTACAGATGGTATCAGAGCATCAACCTTCGCTACACGGGCGCGTGTGGGACAGGGGCGCGGGCATATGGCGCATGGCGTGTGTTGGCCAGGAGTGGTCACACGACATAGCATATGTGCTGGCACTGGACGCACAGTCATGTACCGAGGGGTGGTTCTGGTTGTCTACTGTGTATATGGTGTGCTGCCTAGGGTGTCAACCCTTAAGGGGGGTGAGTGTAGTACCCTGGCCTGTTAATTTGAAGGCCCATGTGGCCCATGTGGAGTGGTGGTGAGATTAGTCCTACATTGCTTACACAAAGTGAGTTGTAGTAGTATATAATGCCCGTTTGGTCCAAACATAGCACCTCCAGGTTTACCCTTTTACACGAAGTGCGGACGAAAGTGTAAGTGAGGTGCTATGCATACGTGGGTCCGCCCCATGGTGGGCTGGGCCATGAGCAAAATTTGGGCCAGGGTGTTATAGTAATCATGTGACTAAGCTAATTTGTTAGTAGTAAGAAGTATTGTTTAGCATTTTACTTAGAATGTATTTGTGCAACTTATAGAATGAAGTATTTCTTTAGTAATTTTTGAGTTGAATCATTTAATTGAAATTGTTATCTTCCATTTAAACTAAATAACTTTCTATTATCATATATTATTTTATAGTGAGTAATGATTAAATGTGTTATTGTTCATGCTCAAGAACCATTGCTTTACTTCAAAATTAGGGTCACACCCTGTTATTTCTAGGGTAGGTGACCAATGAGAATGTTTAAATTTTAAACTTTGATATGTAGTTAGAATATTGAAAGCATGTAAACTACTGTTATTATTAAAGTAAATTTGCTAGTTGTTAAAGGCATTCTAAGATAAGATGTTGGTAGAGATATCTAATTGCATTATTAGATGACCATAAAGTGAATGTTGATTAGAGTCATTTTGTATATCGTTGTGAACTATTGAAATAATTGGAAGTATGAAATCATGTTCCCTTGATGCTAGTACAAGTTGTGATTGAAATGTTATAGAATTTTCTATTTGATGAAGTTTTTAGGACAATGTGATGGTGTAAAGTACTAGAATTTGTTAGACTTTGTTGCTTATTGATAATTTATTATAGTGTATCAATAGAATGACTTAATCAATGTTGTAATCAAAGAATGAGTAAACATAAAATGATTGTCATAGTGTTTGATTTTACCCTTAGCGAATGACTATCTTAGATCCATTCTTATGAAATATGTTTCGTGGAGATAATATTTACTTGTTGGAATCATTTATTGATTGAATAAATTTTTTATTATTGAGATGTTGAATTATAGTTTGTATGAAATTTTTATGTTCATCATGCTGAAAGTTTCGTTGAAAAGATATGTCTTAAACTTGCTATAGGAAGTTGTGTGATTGATGGCTCGTTATGGTTTGTAGACCAAAAGAAAATATTGATACACTGTCTTATGTTGAATTATCTAACAGGTTGAATGTGCTTAAAACATTGACATGTTTCTCTTTGCTAATCATGATGAGGTAGACTTAGTTTGATGTGTTATGATATGCATCATAAATTTTGTTATAATTATTGGAGAAGATAATTAAAGAAAGAATTGGTTTTGTGAGTTATGTTAAATCCTGATGGGGTTCCCTAAGGGGCAAATTGTGAATGTTAAAACCTTTAATGGTAAGCGTATTAGAATACTAGGAGTGGTGGGAATAAATGTGAATCTTCTTTTAAAGGTGTATGGATTCAATTGTTCATATAGTCTTTTGGATGAATGTCTTTTGCTAAGGCATTCTATATTATGTGCATTAGATTTTTCCCAAATTAGAGTTAATATTGCCAAACTACAGTGTTTAGCTTTGAGGTTTCAAAAATGAGGATGAAATAAAGAATAATTATGAAGTAATCTATTGATGGTTTTTGGAATTCTTTATTTCATTGATCAACGTCATTCATCTATCTTTGCTATGAGCTATAGCTTAAGATATGATTGTGGAATTTATCATTAAAGCTGTATGACTAGATTGCGCTCTTTATCGTACAAATGGAGCAATTTTTGGTATTATCAGTTAAAGGAAACAACCAAACCAATGTAATATTTTGAAGTTCTAATTGAAAATATTTGTATCTCTAATTCGACTAGAGTTATATTTATTTCAAATGTGCGTCGTGTTTGAGAATGTTTCTTAAAGGTGATCCTTATTATTGTATCATAAGTAATTTGTGCTGGATAAGTGGTTTTCTGTTGGAAAATGTGTTTCCCTTTCTCTTGAGAGAAAAGATGATGGTTGTGTGGAAGTGGTTTGATTCCAATATCGGTTTTCTCTTTTTGAAATGATTTACTTTGGTAAAAGTGAGATGATTTGTTTCAGTAAAAGTGATATGCATCTATACAAGATTTATATGGTGTATCTCTTTTAAATTAAGTTTCTCCCCTATGAATTTTAGCGCCTTGGTTTTAAAGTGATGAATTAGTTTATATTGATAAAGAGAATCGAGATTTCCTTTATATTATGGCATGGGAAAAGAAAAGGAATGATCATGGATTTTTGTTGAGTACAATAAGGAATTGTATTTTTTGACCTTGTTCGTTGAGTGAAAGAATGTAGGGCGAGACCTTTATGGAAATAGAAGCCAAGTGTGGGTTAGTAACAACCAAGATCCTATTCTTTGCTAGTTGTTGATCTTTGATGGTTTTTGAGTAGTGAGTAATTGGGGTTTTCGCGTGTCTCAGTCCAAAATTTCTAGGAAAGATTGGCTAGCTGTTGTGTTCCTTAGTGGTGCTTGTTTAAGATTTAAAAGTTGACCACTAGGAAGTTGGATGTAATTAAATTTCTATTTTTGTAGTGTATCTAAATATTTGGTGACGTTAGATGTAGCTATTGTTATGACATTCGGAAATGAATTGTTTTGTTTTGAACATTTTTTCTTGGGTAGTTGTCCCTTGGAGCGAGGTAGGCCTAGAAGAAGATATAGTAAAATTTTATATTGCTAATTTGTGGTGCAAAAAGAAATTGTGCCATATTGGGATTTTTCTTCCGATGGTAATGATCTTTTTGTTAAAAGGTCAACCAATTGAGAGAGATAGGAATCTTTAATTTGGTTCCTAGGGGTACAGGTTTGGAACCCTGTCGACGGTATGATTTTGAGAAAGGGACCTATCGTTTGGATCCTTTGAGTCCTGCCTAGTGCGATTATTGGGGGAGTCAAAGTGGTATTGAATCATAGAATATCAAAGTATATTAGAGTGCTTTGGTCGCATTTCTCTGAATGGGAAACGACTTGGGATTTGGAGTCTCACTTGTGTGAGAAGTATCCTGAGCTGTTCAGGTCCAATTTTTAAAGAGGTTTAAGTCATTAGTGGATTTTGCTTCGTGTATTAGGCATGCTTAAATTCGAGGTTGAATTCTGTTAAAGGGTGGAGAATATAATATCCAATTTAGTTTCGAACCACTTTGGGCTATTTTGGGGGCAAGATATCAAAGGCTAGATAGTTTAATTGAGATATTGGTTAACTAGAAATTTGTGGTTAACCTTTGGTAGTTTTCATAAAGTTTATGGTTCCCCTTGTTTTTGCTCTTGGGCTAAAACTTATAGCCTTTAGACTACCAGGACAACATTGGGGTGGATTTGTCTGTCGATTGAGAAAGTTAAAAATTGGGGTTTGTGAAAGACCATGTGGAGGTCTATCTTTGATGGTGATGAGTAATTCACTGTTTTTTAGCATGTTGTGCTTGAATTTGAGTATGGTTTGGATTGGATTTTCAAAATGAAGCAATTTGAGTTGTGTCTGCTTAGAGTGGCACTACCGGCCCCAGGAGGGCAGCACTGTCGGCCAAGGGGCGGCACTACCGACCGAGGGGTGGTAGTTATTTTACAGAGAGGATATTCGTTAGTTCTTCAAGAAAGCAACACTACTGGCCATACTAGTGCGGTAGTGTCGGACTATGGAGCGAATTTTGAGTTTCAATTTTGGAATTGCATTTGATTTATTGCATATCATTTTGGGGAATGCTATGTGATGTGTTTCCTAATTTTTGATGGTTGCAGGACGACGATGCTAGGTCATGGTGAGGCGAAAGATGACCGGACTGGGCGAGGTGCGTTGGAGGTCCAGAAGGTCGAGGATCGCCGGAAGATGATCGAAGACTGAGTCGCTACGAACCTAGAAGACAAGGAACGGATGAGATGCTAGCTAGGAGCTGCTTGGATCAAGGAAGGCCGTTGGATCGCGGTCTAGATGATAGAGTAGCGGGTCTAGTTAGTTTGCTTTAAGAAGCGTGCAAAACCCGTTATGTTGTTGAGTTTCGGGTTATCCCATATATGAGTGAGTGAGTCAATCTTAACCCTTGATGGTGGTTTTTAGGGTAGAAGGAAATCATCCAAGGGTGGAGGATAACTCAAGAGTAGTATTAATAGAGGGGTAGGGGTGGCCTTCCTTCTCTTGAAGGTTTTGAGGTTTTGGTGCCCCTTTAAGCTTTGCCCACTTGTTTGTGAGGCTTTGTAAAACTCTCTTCCAAAATTAAAAGTTTAATTCATTCCTCTCAATTCTAAATTTACTTTCCGCATTTACATTATGTCTTTAAATTCAGCAATTTACATTCTTGCAATTTACTTTCATGCAAGTTAAATTTGCCTCCCCTCCTTCTACATGCTTTTGGATCTTATGCCAAGGATGAATGGTTAATAGATGAGTCTTCTTGAACCATATCCCAATCATCTAGGCAAATTTTGTTTTCTTTCTTACGAGAGACCGATTTTTGTTGTTGAAAGGATTAATCTTGGAAGATCAGGTTAGCTATGACATGTGGGAAGCAATCCAGGATCATCTTGATCATCAAAACCCACGAGCAAGCTATGGGCCAAGTTCTTGTTCTTGAACCCGTTCTTGAGCACTCTTTCAAAAATTTGAAAAAGGTCAGAACTTTGATGTCGATCTTTGCTATCGAAGGTTGGAATGGGTTCGACATCCATAGGAAGGTGTCTACAAAGTTTCATTGAGTTTGGATTAGCGGATCAAAAGATTCATCAATTCTACTTTTGGGCTGGGCTGCTTTTTTATTGTTTACAGAGCTGATTTTCCTGTAGCTACAGTGCCCCAGCATTACCGCTACAGTACCCCAGTAGTGCTGGCTACTATTCATCTATCACTACCCCGCCTGTGAGCAGTATTGCCGACCTCTGGTTGAGAATTTCGGATTTTCGCTATCTCCTCTCTTCTTTGATGATCTAATGTTGTTGGTTGGACTATGTTTGTTGCCTATGATGTGGTTGTATTGTTTTGAGATGTATACAATTTATTTCAGGTGGTGTGACTTCAGGAGTAGCATGCACCTCATGCCACTCCGCTCCTTATGAGTAAAGGCAAGTGCATTGTATATGGTGATAGATAGAGTTGGTTCGATGTTTTGAATGTTTATTACAATCTAGCTGTCCTAAATGTTTGAGATGCCTCATTACCACTGTTATGTGTATGTCACGCTATGTTTGTGTTTATGGATATGTTAATGTTTACAGTTATGCTTATGTTAATGTTGAAAAAGATGTAACATGCAAAGTATTCATGTCATTTTCATATGTGCATTCATGATGGAAGAGGTGACCCGTGTGGGGCCTAAATGTCCCACTTGTGGTGGGCACAAAAGTCCTACTACAGTAGGCCCCTCCACAGGATACATTTGAGTATAAAGCATGATGCATTGCATGGATAAGTGAATGAAGAGAATTAAATTGATGAATTCTCCTTTGTGTATGGATAACATGACTTGACATATTTTATTCAATGGTTATTTTCATGTGTTAATATTGTTGTATGACGATGTACATTCTTAGTCTTGGACTCACGCTTATTTGCTTAATGTTTTAGGTATTTTGAGGCTGACATGATGGGATGGGATGGGAAATAGCACAGACATGACACTTATCACCACTTTACCCTCATGATGTTATTTAGCACTTTGAGCATGTTTAGCTTTTGAATAAATAGGTAGACTCAGTCATGAAATAATTTAGTAGATACAATCTTGTTTGGATTTAATCGGTTTGGTTAAATTATGTTTGTTCACAGAGCAGTATCCTTGTCGAATGTAAGTTGAAGGTAAGGTTGTACCTCGATGCATGCATGGGTTCCAAGTAAAGTACCATACGTGGTTATTACTGTGGTTGCGGTCGTTATTGTTTCTGTTTCTAACCGTTGTTTATAAATTGTAGTTTGTCTTTATTGTCTAAAGTTATAATTTAGGTGCTTGCTGAAATTGTGATATAAATTAGTTATATGTTATTGTTGTTATGTTGTTCAATGACATTCCTTGTTGTAATACTTAAGGGGTGTTGTCTTGTGTCCCAAATTGCAACAATATTATTGCTGAAATTTTAATTGAGGTTGCTGAAATTTTAATTGAGGTTGCTGAAATATTGGGGTAGTAGCTTTTTGGGGTGACATTCAGGGCATGCGAAGTGCTGGGGTGTTACATAAAGTGTACCCTCTCTGAAGAGATATAATCTAATTAATTCGTCATGCTCACAGTCACGAGCAACTCGGGTAAATAATGTAAGTATAGTCTTGTATTTGTGAAGATTTTGGAAAATATGTTGTAACAGATCAGTATAATCTAAAGCCAAGGTTGGCTGTGATTTACTCAGTGCTCATGGCCATTGAGGGTCATGAAATGTTGGAAATATACTTTACGTACTATTATTAGTTTTGCATTAAATGCTCATTTCAAATTTCAATACCGTATGATGAACTATTCTCTTGCAAATAAAATCTACCTTATGCTAAAAATAAAACTTAATTTAGAAGATTAATTCCTTGGACTAACCTTGTATGTAAATTTATTTCCATACACTAAAGTCTCACCGTTGATTAATTTACATCATTTAGTTGAAGGTATAGATGATGTCCCTGACAACTCTTTCTTCGCACCGGGGTCCGACGACTATTTGGACGAGTTAACTAGGGCTCTTCCTAGTCGGTTGCCTCTGAGTTTTTGGATGGGCATACCGCTGTCCCTGTTGGGAATGGGTAGGCGACTTTAGCAAAAATCAAAATTTTCACTCTAGCAAAAATCAAAATTTTCTATCATATAACCAAGGAACCACTGCAAGTTATATATCACAGAATTACCACTAGAAACGCAGATCCGTAGTGGAATGTAACATCCCAAAAATTTGTCTTTAATATTATTTTATTGTTATTTATGCATTTTGTGATTTTTCTGAATTTATTGGATTTTCTGGAATTTATTTAGAATTATTTTAAATTGTGTATATTGGCCTTTTGTGAAAATTAATTAAATATAGACAAGGTTAATACAAAATTTTTCCAAAACTATTTTATTTAAGCTCAAAATGTCTCAAAGTATTTTTGGGAATTTTCTCAGATTTCTCCTGATATTTTTATTGCCTAAAATTAATTAGGTTTATTATTGAAATCATTTTTATTAAGGAAAGGCTGAAAATCGGTTTTCTGTGCTTGGGCCGGAACCCAGTACTATGCGGCCCATTACTGTGTGCTAGCTAGCCCACTTGGCCTGGTTTCTAGAAGCCGATTGCTGGTCGTTGGATGCGGATCAAGTGGCCATCTTTCAGCCGAAAGTCTTGGAGTTTGTTGGCCATTAGATCGACATCGAACAGATGTACGTGCGCCGTGTCGGAAGTGATAAGAGCCGTGGATCAGGATGCATGTTGTTTCCTCAGTAATCTTCTCGAATTAGGTCTCTCAGTGGCAAAGCCGTAGCCGTCATGGACTCGAGGTCCTTGCCGTGCGGATCATGGATGCTATGGCTTTATAAGGCTCGCGTTGGCACCGTATTGAACCATAGAATGAAAGCCCTAAGTTAATCTACTGGGAGCGCTTCTTGTTGGTTGGAATTTCGTCGATTTGTTCAAGCGCAGCTGCAAGAGGAAAGCGTTGAGTTCGCCATCGTCAGTGAACCAAAGAGTCTGAGACCAGTCGCGTTGGAACCATTGTCACGAGATCCATCTAGTGCGCCCCTTGGATTGGTCGGGAGATCACCTGAGCTTGCCATCGTCGTTGAAGCCGAAGCAGCTGCCGCTCATCTCGTCATCACCGATGAACTAGGGCAATAGGTAAGGGATCAGTAGCACCGTTAGATTTGCAACGTCACGCGCGCTCTTTCTGATGGTATCGGCCATGGTCATCGCTGGCGACCATTGGTCATCGTGCGCCGTCGGCTAAGGTGGCGGGTTCGGTGAGTGATGTGTGTGTCCACGTGGTGGCCTCGATGATTTGATCGCTGATGTGTTCATGTATGTGGCAGCCCAGCTGGCTAAGCCTCTCGACATGCCACGTCAACAGGACCGGGTCTGCTTGTAAGCCGCACGCGCCTTGGGTACACTGGGTCCACGGTAAACCAGAAGAGGTTCGTGGACCGAGTTGATATACCGAGTGCACGTGGCAGCTTCTAATTGGTTCGGCTTTTCGCTGACGTCAGCATGACGTAATAAACACCTTTTTTAGTATAAAAATAATTTGATTAATTCGGTATTTTCTAATTTTTAGGTTTTTATGATTTTTGAAACTTCCGAGAGTCGTTCTCCCTCATACGAGCTCCGATTGAGGTGATTCAAATTTCTAAGAATTTGTAAAATCATGATCTATTCAATGGTGAATTTTATTTGATTTTTAAAGTTTGTTTTCTCTCTATTTTGGTGTTTATTTAGCTTTCTCTCTCGTTTCGCGTAGACGTCGAATTGTTCAAATTATCCGAGGAAGATCCGTCGACTCAAGACCAAGGTCGAGAGCATGAATAAGGACTTATCTAAGGCAAGTTGTACTTTCATCATGTTGAACCCATGTTTATAAAGTTGCTTCTTTGTTTTACCTTATTGCATATTATTTCACGTGTACAATTGCTTCAATTAAATAGGGACTTAGCTATTATACCAAATTGATCTATACCCTACCTTGTCATTTGTATGCCATGATCTATTGTCACCGTAGATTGGTTCACGATAGTTGGTTGGTATTGAAATCAACATGGGAAGGTTAGAACGTCATAGTTGCTTAGCCATGCCACGTCATCACATGTACTTGAATCATCAGTGTTTAATCCTGACTAATGGAATATGGAACAAGGATATGAGATTGAGTTGTAGTGGTGAGTCATATCACGAAACGATATTGAATTGTTGATGGCACGTGGTGCTTGGTAATCAACTGGGGTGGTAATCATTTAGATTGGGGCAAGTGGCAAGGGGCGTGTATGCCAAGGCGGGCCCGATGGGCAGAGGGTATATGGAAGTCTTGCCTTGATCATCTTAAGGACTTAAACTTGCAAGCCTTTGACCTGAGTCAATCATGCAACCACATGTGTGGTATGGAACAGCCTAGCTGATTAATTTGCAAAGCCTTAGCTTGGTACTATCAATGGCAGTGTGAGTTCCCGAGTTGTGGATTAATTCACATGGCGCAAGAGGGAGGCCCTGGATGTGGTAACCAGTCACACCAGTGTTGACACCTTAGCGGGTAGTACTAGGTTAAGGTAGAGCATTGTAAAGGCTTTGTTATAATCACTCGCCTTTGTGGTGTATGGTTGTATCATGTGGGTAAAATGCATAGCCTCTGCAGAGTGTAAATCTATTCGGATAGCCATGCTCGCGTGTCGGGACCGGATTTTCAAATCCGAACCCTCTGTGTATAACCTGTGCTAGTCCAGGAAAAGCTAGCACACACAGTGAAACAGTGATGACAACACATCCATATCACGAATCAAATAATATTAATTAAGCAAAAGAATATTAGCCTTATGGCCAATTATTACAAATAAGAAGCATCATAGCTAGAGTTCAATAAGAAACAGCGGAAACGAATTAACAAAAACAAAGTAAGTAAGCCCATCCATTTGCCCAACAGGCAATCGACTGGGGTTCGTGTCCTAGCATTCCGGATCACCTTTATCATAACCACAAGCGTAGAAATCGTAGTCACCTTCAGCTTCTGCGAACTCTTCTGTGGAAAGTTGGGGATGTTGCAAGGGTAAGCACAAAATGTTCTCCGCAAGTCTTGGAAACATAATGCATGATAACTATATGCTAGGCTAAACAATTGAAGGCATAATATGGCTCTTTTAGCATAAAGCAAGGTTTAATTGTAAATACCAATAGTAATTTCATAAAGCATCATTTGAACAAAAGGTAATAGCATAGTAATTGAATTCGATATGACAATTAAAGCAGGTTCCATCTACCTGACTGGCTCCATCCGCCAAACCATAACCCGAGAGTTCCAACTGCTCTCGGATTCCCAAACCATCATTTTCCTTTAAAACAAAACCATGAAATCTACAATGTGCAAGCGTACCTCGCCTGCCCTTGACCGTGGGCACGGCTACTTAAGTAGTTTTAACTCTGCAGAGTGTGTACACTTTACCCACAAGACATGATCGACTCTTGTTGCCATGCACTTAACACACTTCCTTTGGTGTGTCGGCAGAGAGATCATGACAAGGCCTTTACAATGCACAACCCCACTATTAACCTCGCCGCTAAGGTTTCACCATTGTTAGGGTTCTAGGCGCCCGAAGAAGCCGCCTCTTGCTCCTCGCCAACATCCGCACTCACCAATGGCGAAGCTAATAATGAGACGCACAAATTATTTAGCCAGGTCGTACCCATATAGACTTGTGGTTGTACGGTAGTGCTCGGTCCATGGTAACACACGCTTCGGTCCTTAATTGACTAGGGCGGAACATTCACATACCAAGGTCTCGTGCTTTCTGCACCCGCCAAACATCCATCCGCCCCGGTCTAAACCATTTCCACTTTATTTCATTTAAATCACAGCAGCAACACCAATTGCCGTAATTTCACAAATAAGTTTGAACAATATTTCAAATGATTCCCATAATGGCACAATACCGAAACGCTTAAGCTGGACTAGGCAATTCTACCGTTCCAAGCTAATCTACTGGTTATCACCAAATAAAATAGCTAGTATATATCATCTAGGGTGTCAAAGGTTCGACATGATCAATACCAATGAGGGTATAACAAACTGGAATTTAACTATACTCTAGAACTATGTTTAAAGTACATTGCATAAAGTAAGCATGCATAATTTAAAACAATATAGGCATTTTGTAAAATTTGGGATCAATATGTTCAAGGAAGACTTGCCTTCGCTGCCTCTTGCTGGTTCTACCTCTGATTGTTAATTCGACTGATCTTCGACTGCGTCGTCTACACACGAAACGAGAGCAAATAAATAAAACAAATTCAAATAAAATTCAAAACTTGAAAAGGATGGTACTGGAAGATAGATCTTGAATTTAGATGAATTTAGAAATTTGAATCACTAGAATCGAAGCTCGAACGAAGGAGAACGGGCTCCTCGAAAATTCCCAAATCAGAAAATCAGAGAGGCTGACACGTGGCAGCACGTGATTGGCTGGAATTTCAGGTTTTCTGGAAAATTGGAAAAAGAAAAAGAAATGCCACTGACAAGTGGGGCCCACATGTTAGTGCCTGAGTTCATGGTGGACTGCGTCCACCGAGGAGGGTTCGGGTGACGCGGCAGATCGGGCTGACGAGGCAGCCAGCGAGGCGGCTGATGCGGCGCAGGCGCTGGAACCGAGGCAACGCTGACGAGGACGCTGACACGGAAGACGAGGCGGGCGCGTGGCGCTGACCGGGTGGAAGGCGAGGCGACGTGGCGCCGAGGTGGCGGCCACGCTGGCGACACGCGACGACGACGAGCGCAGCCGGGCACAGGCGGCGCGAGGCGGAGCGGCGCGGGCGGCGGCGACGCGGGCGCACGTGAGGCGGGGAAGATGGCTTCGACTTCGCGCAAAACCGCGACGAATCAGGGCGGAATCTGGGGCAAACGAAAGAGGGCGGTGCGGGGAGTTCGGCGAGACCAAAACCAACGGCGGAGGCTCACCGACGAGGAAGAAAAACGGCGGAGAAGCACGCGGGCACGACGGGGAACTTCGGCGAGCTCGATCTCCTCGACGGAGGTGTCTCGGGCGGCAAGGGTTGAGGCGGCGGGTGCAGCGCGATGAGGCGAACCTCGGGATGGGGTCCTCGCGGCTTTAAATAGCCTCGGGAGGCGGGCGCGGCACGGACGCCGAGATTTGCGCGGACTCGGTTAGGGTTTCGACGGCGGCGGCGGCGCAGGCGACGCGGTGCAATCGTAGCCGCACGCGTGTCACCCATCTGACGGCCCATGCGGAAGCGGGTGGTTGGGCCGAGCGCGAGCTGAGTCGGGCCGCAACACGAGCGGGTGAAAGAAAATGGGCCGAGAAAGCATTCGCCCAAAAGGAAACCAAAATAAAATCATTTTCCGAATTTAAGAAATTCGTAAATTCAAATAAATTCAAATAAAAGCAAATAAATATCAAATAAATTCAGAAAAATCTCCAAAAATACAGAAAAATTCCTTGCAGCATAATGAAGCCAACTAAAACTAAAAATCTTTTGTTTGATGGATAGATTAGCCAAATTAAATCCTTTTATAAACAGAAAATTCACATTAAGCTGAAATTAATTTAAGGAAAATGCAAATGGTGAATTTTCAAATTTAAACATTATAAAATCCAAATTTTGGAATGTTACAAACCTCCCCTCCTTAAAAGAAATCTCGACCCCGAGATTTGGACAAACTAGGGAAAAAGGTTGGGGTACTCTTCTCTAAGATCTTCTTCACGCTCTCAGGTTGCTTCCTTTTCAGAATGGTTGCTCCACTGAACTTTGCAAAACTTGATTGTCCTGTTTCTTGTTCTGCGCTCTGCCTCATCCAAAATTCTGATAGGATATTCTGGGTAGGTGAGATCCTCCTGGAGCTCAACATTCTCAATCTGCATTTGCTCTTCTGGTACCCTAAGGCACTTTTTCAACTGCGACACATGGAACACATTGTGCACATTTGACAACTGCAGTGGTAGCTCCAACTGATAAGCTACTTGTCCACTTCTAGCTAGGATTGGGAACGGTCCAATAAATCTTGGTGCTAACTTTCCACGAACCTGAAATCGACGCATTCCTCTGAGCGGCGAGACTTTCAGATACACATAATCACCAGGAGCAAAAGTTAACTCTCTCCGACGATTATCAGCGTAGCTCTTTTGCCTAGACTGCGCTGTCCTCAATCTTTCTTGAATCATTTTTACTTGTTCTTCGGCCTTTTGCAACATATCAGGACCAAAGACTTGGCGATCTCCTGTTTCATTCCAACAGAGAGGTGTTCTGCACTTTCTTCCATACAACGCTTCAAATGGCGACATCTGCAAACTTGCTTGATAACTGTTGTTATATGAGAATTCTGCATAAGGTAAACTTTGATCCCAACTTGCCGCATTGGACAATGCACAAGATCTTAACATATCTTCAAGGATTTGGTTTACTCGCTCAGTTTGTCCATCAGTCTGAGGATGATAAGCTGTGCTGAAATTCAGGTTGGTACCCAATGCTTCTTGCAACTTTTGCCAGAATCTTGAAGTAAATTGAGTGCCTCGATCTGATACAATTCTCTTTGGCACGCCATGCAAACACACGATTCTTGACATATACAACTCTGCAAGTTGATCTCCCTGGTAAGTTGTTCTCACAGGAATAAAATGAGCAACTTTTGTCAATCAATCCACTACAACCCATATTGAATCATAACCTGACCTGGTTCTCGGAAGTCCTGTAATGAAATCCATTCCAATTTCTTCCCACTTCCATTCAGGCACCTTTAACGGCTGTAGCAATCCTGCGGGTCTTTGATGTTCAGCTTTAACCCGCTGGCATACATCGCACATAGCTATGTACTCTGCGATTTCTTTTCTCATCCTTGGCCACCAATATAAACCACAAAGATCTTGATACATCTTAGTATTACCTGGATGAATTGAGTATGCTGATTCATGCGCCTCCTTTAATATCAACTGCTTGATCTCTTTTTGATTCGGCACATATATACTTTTTCCAAGCCAAACTGTTCCTTCTTCATCCTCTGAAAATCCTGGGGCTTTACCTTCCTTTATTCTATCTTTGATCTTAGCAGCTTCTTTATCTGACTTTTGCATCTTTTTATCTGATCCGTCAAGGTTGGTTGAATTTCCAAAGCAGCAACGGAACCTTCATCCACTAATTCCAAATTCAAACGCTGAAACTCCTTATGAAGAGCAGGTTGACCTTCTTGAATCATTAAATTATTGCAGTAGCTCTTCCGGCTTAAGGAATCGGCAACTACATTAGCCTTGCCAGGATGGTAATGTATTCCCACATCGTAATCCTTTATTAACTCTAACCATCTTCTTTGTCTTAGGTTGAGATCTGCTTGAGTGAAGATATACTTCAAACTCTTATGATCGGTGAAAATTTCACATCGATTCCCGATGAGATAATACCTCCACAACTTTAGTGCATGCACAACTGCAGCCATTTCCATGTCATGGGTTGGATAGTTTTCCTCATGTGGTCGCAATTGCCGTGAGGCATATGCAACTACTTTGCCTTCTTGCATCAAGACACATCCAAGTCCCTATCTTGAGGCATCATAGAAAATCTCAAAGTCCTTTCGAATATCTGGTAAAATGAGCACTGGGGCTGAGGTCAATCTTTTCTTTAATTCCTGAAAACTTTGCTCACAGGCTTCAGACCATTCAAACTTCTTTTCCTTCTTCAGCAACTGGGTGAGCGGTCTTGCAATCTTTGAAAATCCTTCTATGAATCTTCGGTAGTATCCCGCTAAACCAAGAAAACTTCTAATATCAGGCACTGACTTGGGTTTCCTCCAATCGAGTACACCTTTCACTTCGCGCAAAACCGTGACGGATCAGGGCGGAATCTGGGGCAAACGAAAGAGGGCGGCGCGGGGAGTTCGGCGAGACCAAAACCAACGGCGGAGGCTCACCGGCGAGGAAGAAAAACGGCGGAGAAGCACGTGGGCATGGCGGGGAACTTCGGCGACCTCGATCTCCTCGACGGAGGCTCTCGGGCGGCAAGGCTTGAGGCGGCGGGTGCAGCGCGAAGAGGCGAACCTCGGGATGGGGTCCTTGGGGCTTTAAATAGCCTCGGGAGGCGGGCGCGGCACGGACGCCGAGATTTGCGCGGACTCGGTTAGGGTTTCGGCGGTGGCGGCGGCGCAGGCGACGCGGTGCAATCGCCGCGCGCGACGCGTGTCACCCATCGGACGATCATGCATGAAATGGCCGGTTGGGCGAGCGTGGAGCTGAGGTGGGCGAACGCGAGCGGGTGAAAAGAAAACGGGCTGGGGAAATGGGCCGGAGAAAGGATTCGGCCCGAAAAGGAAACCAGAATAAAAATCATTTTCCGAATTTAAGAAATTCCAGAAATTCAAATAAAAGCAAATAAATTCAAATAAATATCAAATAAATTCAAAAAAATCTCGAAAAATACAGAAAAATTCCTTGCAGCATAATGAAGCCAACTAAAACTGAAAATCTTTTGTTTGATGGATAGATTAGCCAAATTAAATCCTTTTATAAACAGAAAATTCACATTAAGCTGAAATTAATTCAAGGAAAATGCAAATGGTGAATTTTCAAATTTAAACATTATAAAATCCAAATTTTGGAATGTTACATCGCGGTATTGAGCATATCTCGGGAATTACAGTTAAGGGTTAGACTTTTTGCAAACTAAAACTTGTGATGGATCGCAGGTTGCCATGGGAGGTTGGAACTTGATTAAGGATTGGAACTCTTGGTTTACTTGAGAAATGCTGAATTTATTTATTAATGTTATTTGTTTTATTGTCTTCACAATCTATTTATTGTACTTATTCATAAATGCTACTTTATTGCAAAATAGCCTTAATAGCCGTTTCTTTGGAATAAGCCTTGCATATAGTTATGTTGGAATTGCATTCTGTGCACAACTTGTTGAGTGCTTTAAGTACTCACCCTTGCCTACAACAACATCATCAGTTGGGGAGTCTACACTAATGCTAAAAGAGAAGTACCAGGAAGAGACGAATATTTAGGTATACTAAAGGGTTTATCTATGTTTTCAATCCGCTGCAACTTAATTTGTTATTCAGTCATGCGAGGCATATTCATGTAAGCTCGACCATAAGGTCATTCAACAAGTGTTATTTAATATATGAATCCTTTTATTATTGTATTTCTGCTGTGTATGATTGTGATATTCATCTATGTTGAGCCTGTGTGCACTAGCGTGATCCTGGACTAGTGCAGTATACACACAGGGTCCGGATTTGCATATTGGGTCCGACACGGAAGTAGAGTCAATATAGCACGGTGGTGCAGATGTAGTCATACTAGCCTCGCTTCTCCTCCAACAGTTTCTTGTGAGCATCGCAGGTTGCGGATCGTCCTAGCGTTGAAGCTTGCAGCAGCGCCTCCAAGGTATGCACACGTACGGGGCAGGAACACCACGTGCCGGATTGCTAGCGCCGGTTACGCAGTTCTGGGAGGAGGGGTGGCGGATAGGGTTTGAGGAATTCTGAATTCCAATTGTTACACACTACCAAAGCCAGCACCTCCTCTCTTTATATTGACGTCCCATGACAGATTTCAACCCTTGAAACCCATTAGGAACTCTAAGCCCATTACAACTCGGATCCCTATCCGAATTGGTTACAACCCCTTAAGTGTGCGACCCTATAGGTTCACGAGCACTCGGACATGGCTGGAATACCCCTATCGATCATTGAGTACTCCTACTCGACCATCGAGTACTCCTACTCGATCATCGAGCATTCGACCAATAGTCGATAGCGGCCCCAAGTAGGACTTATCGACTCCCGAATACATGTAAAGATTGCACGAACCTCAACAATGTCCTATCTGTATTTCCTTTTGCCTCACGATATCGGTCAAACCCAAGGCGAGTTATGGTCATCCTTGTTTGGATGGCTCAACCACTCTTTCTCGATGCTATGACTCGGATTCCCCGAAAACATCGAGTTAACTCTTTAACTTTATGACTCGAGTAACTCTTTACTCGATGAGCATGACCATGCATTTTCTAAAATCAGACCATTCAAGGGGCCTAGAGATATCTCGCCCGTTGAATGGAGGAGCAAATCCTATCTTGATGGACCATGCTTCGCAGCATGTTTCATGACAAAATCGAAAGCCATCTTTATAACTACTCAATTACGGAGTAGCGTTTGACGACCCCTAAGTAAGCCATTATGCATCTTGAGAACATGCGACAATTTCAAGTCGAAAGATATAGGATACACATCGTATATGAGACCAACTGATGACAAGAAGATTACAACGTTCTCGCAGTATCTCAAGGTTGATCGATCCAACTCCATGTTCTCCAACATGTGTTCATATTATTGGTTTGATATCTCCATATCTATGACCCGTGAAACATGGTCATCAACTAATACATATGCTAGTCATATGTGTCCTCATATGTTTGTCGACTAGGGATCACTTTTAGAATTAACATCATAAAGATGAATATAGAGTTTCACAAACAAGTCACATACTTGTTAATCAATATCCATGATGTTATTCAAAGAACAATATCATAGTTTTTGAACATTTATGGAAATATAATCATCTCTATGATTGCCTCTAGGGCATATTTTCAACAGTCCCTACATTTGGATTATGTCCTTATTCCATTGCAAGTAACTTTTGTGTAATATTTGGCCAGTCGGCCACGTACTTGTAATATTAAATAGTTGTCATAGCTCTTTTGTTTACAACTATGTTATGTCAATGCTTAGAAATGTGTGTATGTGTGATGACACATCTCGAGTGCAGGATATGTCGGGGCTAGGCTTTGTGCTTGGGAACTAGTGCCAACCACATATCCGGGTACCTCGAATTGTATTCAGCCATCCAACGCGTGGATATGTGTGACCGTCATTCCTTGTCTATTGCGACGTACACCCCTCGGTGGATGTGGGCGATACCATGGTTCTGAGGCGACCGATGTGCATTACGGCCGGAAGGGTTGGTTTCAATCTTAGTATGGTTATTCAGAAAAGAATCGAAAATCTCTTGGATGCATAAATGTGTACGGTGAGACCAGGTGGCTCTTGTATGGTTGAGTGTGAGTCATCTGGTTAACGTTCCGTGCACGGGTCTATTGGTGGCAGTGAATATACACTTAAGTGGACTATAGGTGTCACCTCTAGTCCAACACATGAGTGAGGTTCGATTCATATTTTTGGGTGCCCACAAATGTTGTGGCTTCCACACTAACTACAGCGACCTCCCATTGTCACGAATGCTAGCTTATCGGCTTTAGTCATTGTCTTATGATATGGTGACTCTTCTTGCCATTGCCGGTAATGCTGTCTCTCACTAGCAATTGCACGCACTTAGCTACACATCATCTATAGCTCATCTTCAAAGCATCTCCTCTCTGTTAGGTATTCCCTATCCATTGCACTCTTTCGTGATCTCCTTCGACACCTTATTCTTGCCATAACTTTTGTTTTCATTCATAATTTTAGTTCTTTTTATCGGTGTTCGTATACAAATCAAATTGCAAATTTTATTTAATTTATTCAAAATTTTAGTTATTTAGGGATTTTACTTTGGAATTGCTATAGATATCAAATTGCAAATTTCCTTTTATTTTTCATTCCAAATTTCAATTATTTTTTGTATGAATTCACATACAAATGCAATAGCAAATTTTTCTTTAATTTTAATTACCAATTACAATTATTTACGTATTTTACTTTGAAATTCGTATCACAATCAAATTACAAATTTTATTTTATATTTATTCCAAAATTTAGATATTTTTTATGAAATTTGTATAAAAATCCAATTGCTATTTTTAGTTTATTTTTAATCTCATATTATTTTTATTTAGGTTTTACTTAGGAATTCATATGGAAATCAAATTGCTTTAAATTGCAAATTTTTGTTTTGTTTTTTACTCCAAATTTTAAATTATTTTTGTTGGAATTTATATACAAATCCAAATTGCTAGTTTTCTTTAATTTTTATTCTGAATTATAGTTATCTAGTGATTTTACTTTGAAATTTGTAATGAAATAAAATTGCAAATTTTATTTTATTCTTGTTCCAAATTTCAATTATTTTTTGGAATTCATATACAAATAATGTTGCTGTTTGTTATTTAACTTTTATTCCAATTATGTTAATTTAGTTTTTTACTTTGGAATTCGTAAATCAATTGCTAATTATTGTACTTGTTAAGGACTTGTTCTTTTAATCTAGAATGTTATAATTTGGACCCACCCCAATCTATGATGTAGATATTTCTCTCGTTCCACTGATTATCGTGGGAATATGCATTTGAGATATCAAACATTTTGCAACAATATTTGTCCATTGAAAAGAAAAAGTGATGAGAAGTGGTCCAATGTTGATAACTGAAAGAAGCGTTTACAGCATTCATTTGGAATGCTTTCCGGGAATTAGGATCGATTGGACCACCTTTTTCTTTCTGAAACGATAATCGATTGGACCACCTTAACAAACCAAGGCATTTTGCTTTTGCAGGTCTTTCGAGTGGGCTTATAGCATAAAAAATAAAAGGAGCACTGTTTTAATGCTTTTTTTTTCTAATACAAGTTACATAAATTTTAAAGCAAACGAAGAGAGTAAGTAATCATCATCAATTTTTTATTCATACTTTAATATTTATATAACTGTCAAAAATAAAAGCATTAAAGCACCTCTCTCTCTCTCTCAAAGAGATGCTCAAACCAACTGGCAGCAACCACTGGCTACTGGAGATGCACCTGGTGAGATATATATACATGCACATACATAAGGGAGGAACAGGATTGATATGGCTTTCACGTCTGTGCTGCGTGTGAAGGTCGGTCCGTGGGGAGGCACCGGAGGATCACAGTGGGACGAAGGAGGCGGCGGCGG
The DNA here is from genome assembly GCA_036346275.1 of Otatea glauca. Lineage (NCBI taxonomy): Eukaryota > Viridiplantae > Streptophyta > Magnoliopsida > Poales > Poaceae > Otatea > Otatea glauca. The sequence continues at coordinate 90,506 of JAYEVK010000035.1, forward strand.
CGGCGGCGGCGATGGATACACGGGTATCCGCAGCATCAAAATAACCTCCGATTGGTGCATCGAAGGGTTTTTGGTGGAGTATGACGCCAACGGGAAACCTGTTCAGGGTGCCCTGCATGGACAGGGAAATTACGGTTCTCGAAAGGTGCGTAGCAACAATGGTTGAGTAATTGATTGTTTTGGTATTGTGTTGTGTAGTAATTTTTTCAGACATCATTTCCTTTTCTCTTTTTGACAACTTGGACTCGAAGTCGTAGCGCATGTTTGAGGAAAAATAATTTCAGGGAATGATCTAGTCTTAGGAATTTTTTAAATATTATATTTTTAATCAAAATTTACAGAAAAAATATGCCGAAAAAAAATAACAGAAATACCCACATGTCGCATTTTGAAATTGCGACAGGCTCTCTATCGCAATTTCAAACTGCGATAAAGAGCCTGTCGCAATTCCAAAATGCAACAGAGAGCCTGTAGCAGTTTGGAATTGCGACAGAGAGGCTACCGGCACTGTTGAGCCCTCTGTCGCAATTTGGAATTGCGACAGAAAATAATAAATTAAAAATGATGATTTATTTCGTCTAGTAATACATTTTTTTACTCAAGTTGATAAAATATATATTTTTTGGAAATAATAGATGTTTTATTGAAATTGCAATAATATACGTGAAATACGAAAAATTTCAAAAATATACCTCCGTCGCCCGTTGGTTGGGCGACAGGAGGTGATAGGTGAAACAGCAACGATGTGGACAACGGCAATTTTCAAAATTAAAGGACAACACAGTATTATAGTGGACAACAACTCATGTGATGTTTTTTATCACTTTCGCAGGCCCGTTAAAAATCATTTCTAGATGGAATTTTTATGAACAATGGACCATATTTGATCTTTCATATGTGCACAACCATATTCTGGAAAAATATGTAATTTACACCTCACTTTGCATCTAATTTGCACTAGTGCAATAACCCTAAGTATTATAGTCGACAACCACTCATGTCATATTTTTTAGCCCTTTCGCAGGCCCGTTAAAAATCATTTCTAAATGGAATTTTTATGAACAATGGACCACATTTGATCTTTCATATGTGCACTACGATATTCTGGAAAAATATTTAATTTACACCTTGCTTTGCATCTAATTTGCACAAGTGCAATAACCCTAAGTATTATAGTCGACAACCACTCATGTTACGAATAGTTCCCACGAAGCACTTAAATTATTTGTTAAACATATATTAGGACACATACACCGAAAGTTCAGATGATAAAATAAGCGATAGATTAGATTATTTACAAGGGCATTACAGTAGTGATGAAATTGCTTGACGAACTAACTAACGAAAGCACCGTTTGTCATGGTGGAACAAGTGATCGTTCCGTCTATCTGGGTAGAGCGGGAATGATGTCCCACATTTTCTGCATATTACTTGACCCTTGTAAAATTTCCGATTTGTTCTCGGACACCACTCAATCCCTACTATGAAAGAACTCCATAGGGTTCCCAAGTGCTCCCAGCTGTCGCCTATTGGGTGGCCTATGCCGTACGTCTTGGGTGTATAAGATAGAATTTTTTGGTCTTTTTTATGTGGATTGCTGCCCTCCCATATAAGCATGTCATCCCGATTCCCGGCATCTCCTATGTTAATACCACCCGGGTTCCCGGATGGTCTGCTTAACGCATCAAGGATTTGTTGCGTGGTGCGGACCTCGGCCGGATGCTTCCCCTTGTCCCTTGCTCTTCGAGAGGAGGTACCCTCTTTCACTTCTGGTGCATTGGCCGTTGCCGGAAACTTGCCGAGACGCCTGCTCTGTTTCGGCTCGCACTCCACTATATGGTGCAGGAGGTTTGTGTTGGGCTTATCCTTGTACAACCGGAAGCGTGCCCTGCAGTCATTGCAGTATGCCCGCTTTGGTCGTTGAATAACACCGTAGGCGTACTCAGGGTCTGGCTTTTCCGAGCGGTAGTAGCACCACGGGGAGGGTTGCTCCCGATTATCCCATACGGAAGTTTGAGATGTGGGTGGTACGCGTCTCAGGTCCACCGGTTGAAGTAGCCGCACCATTCATCCTCGGCCAAGGGGCAACGGTAGAATCTCCGTTCCGCTAGTTCATCGTGGCAGGTATCAACCACTGCCTGAAGGCCGTGTTCGCAAAAGTCGACGCTTTCGGGTGGCCCCTGAGGAGGTTTCTCCTTTGACTCGAGCAATTTCGCAAGTTTCTTTTTGAACTCCTATATGCGATGAACTGGTTTAGAATGACTACTTTGTGAGTGAAACATGAGTTCGTCGCATGAAAACTCACCGATTGGTTGGCCCCTTGCCCACAGGCCCTGAACTCTGGTCGCTCTAGAACGGGGACGTATCCTGGCGGCCTCTCTCACCGGTTGAAGTTCTCGGGCGAAGCGGGGTCGGCGTCATGGCAGTTGTAGACAAATTCGTAGTCACGTCGTTCCGGGCCGTTGATCCATTGAAAGAAGCAACACCGGTCGTTGTGCTAAGAAAAGATAGAACGATGCATGATGGACAACAGTAGGTTTATTCGATAGGGGCGGGCACAACAGTAGTGAGCCCAGGCGGCCATCTCTTCGTGGGTAGATTGCATCATCTTCGCCGAAAGGTTGCAGTCGCATTTGGGTCGGGGCAACTCCGGCAGAACTAGGGCGTCAACGCTTCTGGTATCCAGGTACTCGGGGCGGGATGACTTCTGCTTGCTGAAGAGGCGATGGTAGAACGACATCGTGCCCTAATTTGTGTAGATTCAGCTGGCGTGTATTGCTTGTTTGGCGGTGTTGGATGTCTACCCCTAGGCCGGTTTTATAGTGGTGGTGAGGGTTACTCCACACGACTACAAAGACTTGTCCGGTTGGCGCCCGGCATCCTCTCGTGAAAAGTCGCACGACGTGTCACCCATCATCAAAGCCGCACCACCGCCACCTTCTGCGAAGGTCGCACGACTTGTCACCCTCGAGAAAAGCCACACAACTGTCGGACTAACAAAAGTAGGCAGTGAGTGGTCACTTTGAACTGTGCCTGCATGTGTGACAAAGCCTGTGTGCGAAACAGTAGAGGTCTGTCAGCGTGTGGTCAAATCGGCCTGAAAAGGTCGAAAGCATTGCACCCGTAAGTTGTCTAATCGCACGTGAAAAGCTGCTACAAGGTCGTACATATGTCGAAGGGTGTTTCGGGGCTATTACTCCGTAATTTGTCATGTAAACATGTTATTTTACGGAATCCATGAAAAGCTATAGTGATCATACCGTAATAAAACATAACTTATGAAAACAAAATTCCATAACTGAATTTGACGTAATATGAGGAAATAAAGCATCATTTTGTGTTCAGTACAAAATATATGAAAGAAAAAAGCTAGCTGGACCCTCTGCGAGGTGCGACCCCTCGTGTCATCCCAGGCCTCCTACGGTGTTGTACATGCCCGGACGGATCGTCGGTGGTCGAGCTCGCCCACGAGTACTCCTAGCGCACCGTCTTGGTCTTTGTCGAGTAGCGAGGTGTCTGTGAAGGCCGAGTCGGCCCGGCGCGTCGTCGGCTGAGAGGCACCAAGGACGATACCCGTGGACTGCTGGTAGGGATCTACTAAGTAGTCCAAGTAGGTGTCATCGAGGGGAGAGAAGCCAGCGGAGGTGCTCGCACTCAGGTCAGGGGCTGGATTGACTGCTGTCGAAATTTTTTTCATGTTAGTACATCACATAATGTGAAGAACATAATAGATAAAAGAAGACCACGTGGTGTACCTGTAGTCATCGGGACGTAAGGCGCGGAACGCTGCCAGCTAGATCCCCCTGGCACGTCTGGAGGAGGGGCCGTCTATGTGCGTGCTGTCCCAGCTGCGGTCTGGGGTGCGCGTCGGCCTCGTACAGGACGTTCGAGAACCAGGAGGACATCGATGTCTCGAGGCCTCCTGCAAGACGTGAGCTGGACGATGCGAGTGGCTCTGTCGCATACGCGCTACACGAACTCTCTCAAGAAGTCTACAGTGACCTCCAGCCTGTCCGTCTGGCCTAGTCGTGCCAGTACCCCGTCCGCGTCCTCCACGATCTCCCGGCCAAGGTCGCTCTGTGCACGCATTAGAAGACTAGTTAGTTCGTAAAATTGCAGTAACGACACAATATATGGCATGTGAAAGAAGTACTTACGGAGCGGTGAAATGCCGAGTCCGGCTGCGTGGGGTAGGTGTCCGCCGTGGAGGCAACGTGCCTCGAAGGTGACTCGACGACATGCACAACGCGTACGCATGTACGCGTACTGAACCACCGGATGTACTCGTCGTACGTGCCGGGGTCGTACGGGGCAGCCTCCTCGTGAACATCCGCCAACGCGTGCGCCCACTGCCGAGCGTGCGGCAACATACGTGTCGCCCAGCTCGCGGTCCCAACGAAACCCTTCCGTGTCATCCTGCATGACAAAATTAGCACTGACGTTACTAGCAAAAACAATGCAAAAATAATAGTAAAAACAGCACAAAAAAATAAAATTCGAATTAACGGGGAAGAGCACTCGCGTGTGCACGGCAGGTGGTATGACCTCACCGGTGGGGACGGGGACGACCTGGCGCAGCCCGAACTGCCTCATGACACGGTGCACCGCGTACGTCTCCACGTAGACGTCGAACACGAGGTGGCGCCGTGTCAACCAGAAGGCGACGTCACTAATGCACTGCAGGGAGAGGCCGCCAGTAGCTCTCGCGTGGACCAACTCCGGGAGGTAAGGACGCTAGATCACGCGGTCGTCCGTGAGCTGGTCGAACATCGCTACGTACTCGGGGTACGAAGCGTGCGACGTGACAGGCGTGAAAGTCGACTGCAAAGAAAACGATTAGTCCGAAGTTAGATGAAAAATTTCGGAATTTTTACATGAATGTAGGTAAAGGTTATTTTACTAACCCGTCGGCGACAACAGAAGTCCCCATGGTAGGACGGTCGACGTCATCCCCGGCGGCGCTGTACAAGCATGGTCCGTAGGGTCCCAGATCCATGTGCGGCCGACCGATCTGGAACCTCTCGAAAGACCAGAGCTGCAGGAGTAGAGGACAGTCCGCGAGGATCGACCAGTCCCCCACGCGACGACAACCGTCACAAAGACCCCGGTACTTGGCAGCCAGGACAGTCGGTCCCCACGCTAGCTGTGGGATGTCCTCGATGTCGGCGTCTGCGATCGACCTGGCGTACTGGATCATGTGCTTGTCGACGGTGTCTCCGTGGGAGGAGGAGAACAAGACCCAGTCGAAGAGCCATAGCAGGTACGCCTCGAAGTGGCGACTAACTACGTACTCCCCGGCTCCGTCTGCCATCCTCTCGGGCTGCACGAAGTAATGATCAGTTCCAGAATTGTAAGACATACAAAAATAAAATGTAGATAAAGTCAATATCACTTACGTAGAACTTTATCAGCCACTTCTGCGTCGGACCGTGAGCAGAAGCGAAAGGTGCGTAGCCACGGTCAGCGGGTAGCACGTCCGCGAACCGGGCTAGGAGCTCCATCCGCCACTCCAGGTGGACGTCGTCAGGCACTACCGCGTCCCCCGTGTAAGGTAATCCCAGGAGGTAGCTCACGTCCTCCAGTGTCGGCGCCATCTCACCGCACGGGAGGTGAAACGTGTGCGTCTCAGGTCGCCAGTGATCTACCAGAGCGGTGAGCAAGCTCTTGTCGTACGGGAACCTCTAGGAGGCACCACGCCTATCCTGCGCATCGGCGGCAGTCGCCTCTACCATCCGTGCTAGCGGCAGTAACCCTGCCGCTCTCAGCCTGCAGGAAAACATTGCACCAACTATTAGTTCGCACGTACACTCTATAGTAAGGGAAGTACAGGAGAAGTGTACGAACCTGGGAACCCATCGCGGGTCGACCCGCCACGCTCTCATCGGGGTCCGCAAGTGAAGGGCACTCAGCTCCAAAGGTGGCTCCCCGTCTGCAGGTGTCAAGGTGGCCAACCGACTCCTATGAGTCGCGTCAACCACTGGGTCCAGCAACTCGTACTCCCTGACGTTCGCCATACCTGCAATTGAGTAAAATAACGTTAGTACAAAATCAAATGCACAATTCGAACGCAATAATTACAAATGGAATGCAATCATTAGAAATACAATGCAATAATTAGAAATAGAATTTCAACACAATAAAGGGTTCAACGATATAATTGCAATAAAATTATATTATTATACATTACAATCCACAAACGCGAACAACATTGAAATCCATACATGCATCACACATATAAATTCGAACCAACTAAAATCCAGAAATGCGAACAACTTTCTACTCCATACATGTCCATACGTGCATTACACATCATACATCCTTACATGTATTACACATACTAATTTGACATATTACATTGACATACGAGAAAACTAGTTCAATTTCACATGCAAAACCCATACAACCATGTCACGGCCTCCGAACTATCGGGCAATTCTTGAAAGAGTGCCCTGTCTCCTTACAAACTGAACATTTCTTCACACGACGCTCGCTTTCTGCAGCGTCCATGTCGTTCCTTATACGTCTTGTTTGTCGTCGTCCCACGCCCTTAAGCCTGCTGAGATCAGGAACCCACCGTGTATCCTCCCATCTCCGATGCTCCGTGAACAGACCCACCACTCGAAAGCCGTAAATTTCATCGCTCCAAGTTGCCGTCACCGCTTCCCTACTGAAGAATTGTGACAAGAATATACCTGGATCCATACGGATTGTTGAGCAGGAAGCCATTACGTGCGAGCATGGCTTATGTAAGAGACGAGGCTTGTTGCAGCTGCAGACACAAGTTTGCCGAAGTATAATGCATTCATGAGCAACTTTGCGCTGGTTCGTCCCACGACCAGCTTTCTCTTTACACAGAACCTCAAAACGAAACTCCCTCGTGCCCATCTTCAGTGCTCTATGCATCTCCCCTTTTTTGCCTTTCTCCTCCATGTACGCACAAATGACCTCTGAGTATTTGACATCAGGGTTACTCATATGGACTGATGCTCTAGCATGGCGATCCACAAAGTACTTCGCAATACCATGAAGAACACCCTCTACTATAGCAACAAGAGGAAGGGGTCTCAGGCCTCGCATGACCCAATTGTAAATCTCAGCTAAGTTTGTCGTCATAACACCATATCGGGCACCATCGGTGTCATAAAGCAATGCCCATTTTTCTCTAGGTTCATGCTCTATCCATTCGGAGAAGCATTTTGTGGATCTTCCATTCCTTCGGACCAAATGCGGAGGGTCCGTGGGTAATATTTCCAGCGCCACTGGGGCCTCCTCTATGCCGGGCATTGGTCTCTTTGTTGCCTTTGTTGTATGCCTTGATGTCAGCTCGTCTAACTTCTTCCACAGTGCATCAAATATTCTTTGTTGGGTCTGGTCGCATAACCTCTTAAAAAGCTTCATAAGCTCCTTATTCTTGAATTGCTTGTAGAAGTTAGCGCCCATGTGCCGCTTGCACCACCTACTCCGCAGATCAGGCCATGTATTTCTTTCTTCTACACCGTTCTACAACTGCACGACCGATTTCAACAGTCCGGGATGCCGATCGTGTATAACACACACACCAGGCCGCTGATCCACGACGCCGACTTTCACGTTCCTTAGAAACCAAAGCCAGCTGTCCATGTTCTCACCCTCCACAAATGCGAGTGCTACTGGAAGAACCTGATTGTTGCCATCTACTCCTATTGCAATCAATATCTGGCCTTTATACTTTCCAGTCAAGAATGTCCCATCCACACATAACAACGGACGGCAATGTCTAAACGCGTTGATACATGCACCGAAAGCAAAGAATACTCGCTTGAGTACCATCTTCCCAGGGAAGCGCTGCGAGGGCTGCTCACAAATATCGATATAAGTTTCATGATTTCTTTCCTTGATAACCTCGAGCATACCTGGTAGGTTCTGATACGAGTCTTCGTACATACCAAATCTAGTTTCCAATGCCTTCTGCTTCGCTCTCCATGCTTTCGCATAGCTTATGGTGTACTGAAACCTCTGCTCTATTGCAAGTATGATGGCACATGGCTGCAAATCCAGATTGCTCACAATCTCCCCATACATTGCATTTGCAATAAAAGCTGAAGATATGTTTCTATGCGACTGGGCAGATTATGTCAGCACGCATGTGTGTGGGACAACTACAGAACACTTCCAAATAGTATCCCACTTAGGCTGGTACGCATGTACACGCCATGGGCAACCCTCCATCTGGCACCTCACATCATACACCCGCTGGTCTGACTTCGTAACCTTAAAGGTTCTATGAAGCGACACTGCCCATGTTGTCACTGCTTCACTTCATTCCGATCTGACTGCCAGGCGAAGTGTTCACCCTCGTTGACCACCAATCTATCGAACTGACATACATCCCACTCCACGGGGAAATGCTCTTCATCATCTTCGTCGTTACTCAAATCCTCATATTCCTGACTCTCCGCCTCCATCACTCCTACCAACGATTCCATATTTTCTCCCTCGTCTGCCACACCCGAAGGTACCTGAACATCTTGCATTGGAACATGAACTTCCTCGCCTCCCATACCCTCCTCACTAGAGCTAACGTCCTGCCTCACTGAGCGTTCTCCGGTTCGGCTGCTCTCCCCAATTTCCTCCGATTCATCGCCAACATCCTCCTGCATCGTATGGCCAGCATTGCTTTTCTCAAATACTTGCGCCAACAACACTAATAGCCAACCATTTTCAGTTGACAATCTTACGTACAAGCTCCAGGACTTCGGACCCTTCAGTTCTACTAACTCCCAGTACGTGCAATCCTTTCTCTGAGGCCATACGTCGTGCAGCTTCAGGTCATGCAATTTACTATCCAACGAGAACATGTGGTACAACCATCTGTTAACCGTGCCCCACGAACGCTCACCAGCATGTGATAGGCCGGCCATGACACTTGGAAAATGAATAAGTTCCACCCCTTCTGCACCCATCTGCGGAACCCCTTCTCCGTAGTGTATTTTAAATTCTACTCGTTCGTCCATACCTGTCAAAACATATCTATTGTAACTCCATACAACTAAATAATTAAAGGGAAAGGTATGTATGACCCGATCACTATCGTCAATTTAAATAAACTATAGTACAAACAATCTGCACTACATTTTTGCTAGTGCGAACCTTAAAATTTTCTACAGGATTTTACACGAATTTAGAAATTGGTTTCACAACACTCGGGGCTATGGTTCAAAGGTTATCATCATTTCAATCTTGTCGGTTCTGAAAATTCATCAAAAAACCTAAAATACGCCTTCTCTGTTGGGTCGACGTCATCCCCACCCGCGAACTACCCCGGAGCGACGGAACTGGGTTTCGGATTAATACTTCATTCTACTCGAACATTACACACAACAAAGTTACACATCAATATTTCTACATATTTGAACTGCTTGCAAACCAGGGGTTTCGTAAAAATTTATCTTTTTTCACCTCAACTTTGTTTGAAGCCATTTTATTCGAAAGGCATTATTAATATCTACGTGTTTCTTTGAATTCAAAAAATTATACAATACTCATCTTCAAATCATTTTTGTATATTCTTAATCTACAGGATTTTACACGAATTTAGAAATTGGTTTCACTAAATTCGGGGCTATGGTTCAAAAGTTATCACCATTTCAATCTTATCGGTTCTGAAAATTCATCAAAAAACCTAAAATACGCCTTCTCTGTTGTCCATGCGAACTAGCCCCGGAGCGACGGAGCTGGGTTTCGGATTGACTAAGGCCAAAAACCCTTGATTTCGGATTTTCCCTACGGATGTGGTACGCTGCCACATTGAAATTGTGTCCTCCCAGTTGTGAGTCTACACATCTAAATTTAAATAAATCTTCGTGAGTTCTACGACTAAATCGTCTTCTAATCACTAAATTGCATCTGATTACTAAATTGTAAATATATACTAAATAATCTATTTCATATGAACACTAAATTATAAATTAAAATAACGCCGCAAGAGATTACCTCCAATCTCGACGAAACTCGGATCTTCCTCCTTCTCCTCCTCTCTTCCCCCTCCTTCTCTCTTCCTCTTCTCCTCCTCTTTCTCCTTCTCCTCTCTTCCTCTTCTTCTCCTTCTCCTCTCTTCCTCTTCTTCTCCTTCTCCTCCTCTCTTTTTTCTCTCCAGCGTGGTTGTGTTTCTGCGCGCGTGAGAATGAGGCCGAGGGCCTCGGGTTCGTGTTGTAGTTCTCTCTGTCGCAATTTGGAATTGCGACAGAGAGCTCAACGGTCAGGACAGCCTCTCTGTCGCAATCGCAGTTTGGAATTGCGACAGAGAGCTTGTCGTAATTCCAAAATGCGACAGGTGGGTATTTCTGTTATTTTTTTTCGGCATATTTTTTCTGTAAATTTTGATTAAAATATATTATTTAAAAAAATTCTAGTTTTAGGATTGGTCACAAATCATAAGGTCTTCCTAAGATTAGTACTATGGTGACCCGGAATGTTACAATGATTTTTTACCAACTCATTCTATTCCTTTAACCAAACAATTAGAATCTGAATATCACAAAAGACAGTGTTCTGAAGAAAAAAGACACCCAAATAGTTTTGAGATTGGTTGATTAACCGTCCTCGTGTTTCACGCACGCAGAAGCTCAACTTCCCGGGGGAGTTCTTGACGCACGTCAGCGGCTACCACTACGAAAGCCTCGTCCGCTTCCTGTCATTCAGGACCAATCAGAACAGGACATTCGGACCGTATGGCAACAAGATCGGGACGCCCTTTTCCTGCTCCGTGGACCGCGCGGGTGCCATTGTCGGCTTCGGCGGTAGGAGCGGCAGCTACCTTGACGCCATCAGCCTCTACATCGCCGTCTGGAATCCCGACCGGTTCTACGATGCCATGCGCCAGCAACGCGTCCTCGCTATCCGGGCGGCGCCGCTGCGCCTGCAATGGGGAGTTCATGATGGAGATGTCAATCCAGGTTTCAACCTTCAACCATGTAACATCCAAAATTTTTCTTAATTTGGATTTAATGTGCATTTTATGAATTTGTTGGATTTTTCTGGATTTTATTTGAATTTATTTATATTATTAATGTAACATCCCTAAAATTTCAAAAATAAGAAAAAAAATTAAAAACAGAATTAAATTAAAAAAATTCAACTGGAACCAAGATTTTTATTGTAAATATCATCTTCTGATTCATTTTCTTTTATTTTTAACTAAAAGAAAAGAATAAGTTGCAATATTAAAAATTTTGTCCAAAATAAACAAGCTAAAAAATTGAGTTTGAAATATAATCTTATTTTGAATTCCAATATTTTTGAGTTTATTGATTTTTTTTATTTTTTGCTTTAAAGAAAAATCACTTAATGAAATTAGTGAAGAGATAAAACTAAATGCAGTAAAAGTCTACAAAAATAATATTAAAATTTTGAAGTCTCCGGTGACATTTTTGAGCTGTCAAGAGATTTTAAATACACTAGATATTGAAATGAAATGTGAAATGACCTATTTTGACTTCAAAACAGTAAGATGTCAGAATTTAATAAAAATCTTTAATATTTTACATCTGGCTGAAAATTTTACCATATCTTCCTCATAACAATATTTACCTCTAGTAAAACTATTAAAAATTATTAATTAAATTTACTGCCATTTATAATTCAAAATTAGGAAATTGGGAAATCTGAAATATACAATGTCAGAATTAACAGAAAATAAATATGTTTGATCTTAATCTGACATTTTTATACAAAAATCCTTAACTCACATCAAAGTTCTCAAAAAGTTTAAAAAAATTTTGAATCTATTTTCATCCTCAAATAAAATAAAAACAAAAATAGTAGAATGCTTAGTCAGCATTGTCAGAATTATAGTAATTTTTTTGTAAAAGATTTCAATCCAAAATTTTTATTGGATAAAAAATTTTATCTCTTGAGCTTTGTCAAAATGTTTAAACATATATCATATGAATGCATAACATACTCAATTTCTGCAAAAATAATTAGATTTGAATCTATTTTGTATAAAATTTGAAAATAGTTAGTTTTCAGTGCATAGAAATGAAAATTGCTAAAACATGGGTTATATAAATTCAAATTATGGTAAAACTAATTCCTATGTCTTAGTAATATCATAATACCTCTGTTTATGCAAAAATATTTCGTATTAGTTTAAATTGGTATCAAAGTTGTGGCTAATCTTGCTTTAAATATATAGGTAATTAGTATGTAGATAAAATACCTAAATAAATGCAAATGAAAAGAAATATTTATAGGACCAGATTATCTAATGCAATGAAAATAATTATAATAAGTTATAGTTTGCACTTAGTTCTTTAAAGAAAATATGCTTTCATATGGAGTATACTTAAAGAACCAAAATGTAAACAAGTGTGAATCAAATATCATAAGTAGATGCTAATACATGGAAAACTAGATCCCAAATGTCCTGTATGATCAAACCATCTAATACAATAAAAACCATTTTAATATGTCATAATTTGCACTCAACCTTTTAGTCGAAATATGCATTCATACGATATATGTAAAAATGAGAGATTATATATATATGAAGCCTTTTTCGTACTCCTAGGAGTACATACTCCCACCATCAATATACCACTTAAACAAACATATTATACTCTTTTATCACCTTCGGTATACTCCAATAATAATTCTAAGATACTCCAATGCGATATGGATGGAAAAAATATTATCGAAGCCCTTTATTTTTTGCTATATACCATTTTCCATATGTAAAAGGAATATATAAACAAATTATGCTATAAAGGGTGGATTTTGATGAAATTTTTTGTGGAACTCACTTTGGAGTATCTTATAATTAATATTAGAGTATACTCAAAGGATAAAGATGTATAATAACATCATTTAAGCGGTATACTGGAGGTGAGAGTACATACTCCCACGAGTATTGAAGCATTTTCCTATGTGTGTGTGTGTAATATCATAAATTGAATGTTGGAATCATGTAGAGTTAATCCCAAAATATCTGTAAAGTTAAGATTATGTTAGTCAGCAAAAAGATCTAATTTGAATTAAGACCATAAAAGACTTCATTCTTCATGTGCATATAAACTATCGTGGCTAAAAGTGAAATGATGTGAGACCAGTTTTAGAACACTTTTAGGGTTGTTCCCTGCTAATACTAGAAAAATGATTGAATAACCTTGTATAGTGCAGTCACAAACTTAAAATGAAATCTGATCCCTTATAGCGTAAACTTTAAAACCATATATGGTATTTCAACAATAAATAAAACATCTCATCTAAACACCAATACTAATAAAATTTGCCTACAAATACTCTCTAAGGCAAAGACTATCCTATTCTAAAGAAATAATCTCATTACAACTTGCTTTGCATCTGAATCATGTTAATAATATAACCCTAACTATTATGAACGCTAAAATCTATAATACGAGTAAATGAACTTAAGAAATCAGTAGTAAAGATACTTGTGTCACAAGAACCATCTTAAAAAAATGAATGTATAACCAATAGCCTAAACATAATTGACCTAACATGTACAAATCCCTTTTCATGCAAAAACATCTAGGGCTAAGTACTATCTACACATAACATCTTGACTAATGTCTTAATCCTGTTAATCCAATAATTTTTGCATCTTGAATTCGAAATTATAAACATAAGAATACATATTTTTAGCTTCTTGAATTCGTAAATATTTATATACATGATTATAATTTTAGCCTCTTGAATTATAGAAATAAAAGTAACATGTACACAAAATAACCAAAACATAAACAAAGAACTAATGAAACTATCATGCCCAAAGTAATGACTTCAGAAAAACTAGATCACCCAATTCTCCTTTGGTAAGTCTCATTAGTTTTTATATATGATTTCTTTTTGCCCTTTTTAACAATTTGTCGTTTGCTATTTGTCGTGATTCTCGTTATATAACGCGTAGACGCCGATCCTTCAGAATTCGTCGATGATGGAGATGTCAATCCAGGTTTCAACCTTCAACCATGTAACATCCAAAATTTTTCTTAATTTGGATTTAATGTGCATTTTATGAATTTATTGGATTTTTTTGAATTTTATTTGACTTTATTTATATTATTAATGTAACATCCCTAAAATATCAAAAATAAGAAAAATAAAATTTTAAAAATAGAAATAAATTAAAAAATTTAACAGGAACCAAGATTTTTATTTTAAATATCATCTTCTTCTTCATTTTCTTTTATTTTAAACTAAAAGGAAAGAATAAGTTGCAATATTAAATTTTTTTATCCAAAATAAACAAGCTAAAAAAATGAGTTTGAAATATAATCTTATTTTGAATTCCAATATTTTCTGAATTTATTGTTTTTTTATTTTTTGCTTTAAAGAAAAATCACTTAATGAAATTAGTGAAAAGATAAAAGTAAATGCAGTGAAAGTCTACAAAAATAATATTAAAATTTTGAAGTCTCCAGTGACCTTTTTCAGTTGTCAAGAGATTTTAAATACACTAGATATTGAAATGAAATGTGAAATGACCTATTTTGACTTCAAAACAGTAAGATGTCACAATTTAATAAAAATATTTAATATTTTACGTATGGCTGAAAATTTTACCATATCTTCTCATAACAATATTTACCCCAAGTAAAACTATTAAAAATTATTAATTAAATTTACTGCCTTTTATAATTCAAAAATAGGAAATTGGGAAATCTGAAATATACAATGTCAGAATTGATAGAAAATAAATATGTTTGATCTTGATCTGACATTTTTATACAAAAATCATTAACCCACATCAAACTTCTCAAAAAGTTTAAAAAATTCTTGAATCCATTTTCATCCTCAAATGAAATAAAAACAAAAATAGTAGAATGCTTAGTCAGCATTGTGAGAATTATAGAAATTTTTTTTGTAAAAGATTTCAATCAAAAAATTTATTGGATAAAATTTTTTATCTCTTGAGCTTGGTCAAAATGTTTAAACATTTTGACCAAGCTCAAGAGATAAAAGAATCTATCCAGTAAAAAAATTGGATTAAAATCTTTTACAGAAAAATTACGATAATTCTAACAATGCTGACTGAGCATTCTACTAAACATTTTGACCAAGCTAAAGAGATAAAAAAAATTATCCAGTTAAAATTTTGGATTAAAATCTTTTACAGGAAAATTACAATAATTCTGACAATGCTGACTTTCCGTCACCCTGCCTCAGTGGTAGCCATGTCCCAGGTGCCGCCATCTGCTGCCATAACTCCCTATAAGTGCACAAGTATCTGTAAGGACCCGAATCCACTGATTCGAACCCACTGTGTTTACCGCACTATTCCCAGGATCAACGCTAGTGCACACAGCTCAACATTGGTACATATCACATCATACTCAACGATAATAGAATAATAGTTCATTCATTGATATAACTAAAGGTATGATCTTATGACCAACTTACATTATTAAGCCACGTAGGGCAAGACTGAGAATATAAACTAATAATTAAGCAGCGGAAAGTAGAAAACGTAGATAGCTCATCAGTTCACCACAGGCAACCGACAAGGCTCGGACCCTAATGACTCGTGTCTTCCTGGACTTCATCTTCCAACACAGGTGTAGATTCCTCAACTGTTGATTATTGTTGTTTGGCAAGGGTGAGTACTTAAAGCACTCAACAAGTTGTGCATGTAATGCGTTCTATGTATCTATATGTAAGGCTTATTCCAATGGATAGGCTATCATGGCTATTTTGCAATAAGCAAGACATTTATGAACAAATACAATAAATAGATTGTAAAGAATGTAAAACAAATAGCAATAATAAATGACTTGAGATTTCTCAAGTAAACCAAGTTTCCAATCCTAAGTCAAATTTCATCTTCCATATGGCATTCCGCCATCCCAACCATGTTGTCCAATTAATTAAGCTAACCCTTAATCAGTAATTCCCGAGCATTGCTCAATACATGCGAGCACGGCTATCCGAATAGTTTCACACTCTGCAGAGGTTATGCACTTTACCCACGTGATACAACCAAACACCACCAAGGCGAGTGATCATAACAAAGCCTTTACAATGCTCTGGCTTAACCGGATATTACCCGCTAAGGTTTCAACACTGGTGGGTCTGAAAACCACAACCAGGGCCCCCCTCTTGCGCCATGTGGATTACACCATAACTCGGGAACTCACACCGACCAAGATAGAACCAAAGTTAAGACATTGCAAATTACTCAGCTAGGCTGGCCCATACCAGACATGTGGTTGCATGATTGACTCAGGTCAAAGGCTTGCAAGGTTAAGTCCTTAGTGTGATCAAGGCAAGACATCCACATACCCTCTGCCCATCGGGCCCACCTTGGCCTCCTCGCCCCTTGCCATTTGCCCCAATCTAAGTTATTATCACCCAGTTGATTACCAAGCACCACGTGCCATCAACAATTCAACATCGTTGCGTGACATAACTCGCCACAACAACTCAATCTCATCGTGTGATTCCACATGACACACAAGTTCTTAGCATTGTTCCATATTCCATTAATCAAGATTAATTATCAATGATTCTGACACATGTGATGACGTAGCATGGCTAAGCAACTAATACGGACTAAACCTCCAATGTTGATTATAATTATTAACCAACTATATTTAACCAATCTAGGGTGACAATGGATCATGGCATACAATGACAAGGTAGGGTATAGATCAATCTGGTATATTAGCTAAGCCCAATCTAATTTGAAACAATTGTATATTTGAAACATATGCAATAGGGTAAAACAAACATAGCAATTTTATAAACATGGTTTCAACATGATCAAAGCACAACTTGCCTTGGAATAGGTCCTGATCTGGTTCGGAACTTGCTCTTGAGTTCTTTGGATCTTCCTCTCAAGCGTCGCACAATTCAACGTCTACGCGTACCGAAGATGAAAAGCAAATAAATGCCAAAACAGAGAGCAATTGAACTCCAAAAATCAAATAAAATTTACCATTAAATAGATCTCAATTTTACAAATTTTTAGAAAATGGAATCACTCAAATCCGAGTTACGATGCAAAAGATATAGCCTTTTGAAGTTTGAAATAAATACTGAAATCAGAAAATTAGAAATTCGGAATTAACAGATTTATTTTTATACTGAAAAAGCGACTTATGACGTCAGCATGACCTCATGATGACGTCATCATCACAGAATTTCCAATCGGATTATTTTTCCGATTGAAAATCCCTTTATGACGCAAGCATGACGTCACGCTGGCGTCAGCCCTGGCGCCAACCAATCAGGAAGCGACACGTGTCCCGGGCGTATGGACTGGGTCCATGGCTCCCTCGGGTTCACGATGCACCCGGTCCATGGCGCCTCGGCTACTGAGCCGACACGCGGCTGCCCGTGATTGGTTGCAGCGACGGCGCGATCTTGAGCGCACGAGTTTGATCGGACGGCTACCGATCTCACGCGACGCGGCCGCACACCCGCCGCGGGATCTAGATCTAACGGTCAGCGTTTACCAGAGGGGTTCACTATTCACGCGGCGACGTGGCACGATCTTGACCCTTCACTGGAGATCCAACGGCTCCCGAAGCTTCAACGTGACGATGGCGACGCGGCGGCGCAACTCCACCGGACGTGAGAACGACGACCCCGGCTACGGCGTTCCGGCGACGAAACGGCGACGATTCTTCACGGATCTGACGCGTCCCGGTTTGGCGATCTCGATGATGACACTGGTGACGGCGAAAGATCAACGACGGCGACGAAACCGAGCGGAAACCACCACGGCAAGGACCTTCACTCCGGCGAGCTCCCTCGTGCGAACGACGGCGACACAGAGCCTCGGGCTTTGGAAAAGATGCGCGGCGCGAGGTGAGGGGTTCCGTGCCCGCGTCGGCGCCTTAAATAGTTGCACGGGGAGGCGTGCAAGGCCCGGACTCCGAAGACGGCTCGTGGCGGCGGCGGACTCCGGCGGCGACTCGGAGAAACGACGCGGCTTCATCCGGGACGTCCACGCGTCGCTCGATCAACGGCCCTGAGCGCTCGACGACGCGGCGAAATCTCGGCCGTTGAGTCTCGATCCAACGGTCGGGATTTCTTAGGTTTAGGGTTTTGGCTGAAGCGGGCCGCGCGGCTATCTGGGCCGCACAGTGCACGGGCTGGCCCGCTACTGTTCATTAGGTTTTTAAAAAGATTTTTCATTTAAAATAATTACAGAAAATCCTTTAATTTATTTTAGGCAATAAAATAATCAGGAAAAATCCAAGAAAAATCTCAAAAACACCTTGAAACATTCTGGACTCAAATAAAATATTTTTGGCAAAACTTTATTTTAACTTTGCATAAATTTAAATAGATTTGAATAAAAGGCAATAAACTTGATTTGAATTTAATTCTAATAAATCCAGAAAAATCCAAATAAATTCCAGAAAATCATAAATGCACATTTTAAGCAATAACATAGTATTTAAGCAAATTTTTGGGATGTTACAAACCTCCCCTTAATGTAATCTCAATTCAGAGATTCAGGCCAACTAGAGAATAGGTTCTGAATTCGACTTCAAGTCTTCTTCGCGCTCCCATGTGGCTTCACCTTGGAATGATTGCTCCATCGAACTCGCAAAGCGAATAGACTTGTTTCGGTCTTATGCTCCATAACATCCAAAATTCGATCGGTTGCTCTTTGTAAGTCAAATCTTCTTGCAACTCTATTGCATCCAATGGGTTTGCTCTGTGGCACTCGAGACACTTCTTAAGTGCGACACATGGAATACATCATGCACTCTGCCAAGGATCGAGGCAACTCTAATCGATAAGCTACTCTCCTCGATGGCTCGTAATCTTGAACGGACCAACATATCTTGGTGCAAGCTTCCTTTAACATGGAATCCTTTAACGCCCTTAAGAGGGTAACCTCGAGATACACATGATCTTACGTTCAAAACTCAAATCTCGACGACGGTTATCTGCAGAACTCTTCCGTCTTGATGCGCTATCTTCAACCTCTCTCGATCATTGCAACTTGACTTTCGCCTCCTCGAGAATATCCGCCCAAACACCAAACGTTCTCCTGTTTCGTTCCAATTCAACGGAGTACGACAAGCACGCCCATACAATGCCTCTAACGGTGACATCTGTAGGCTAGCTTGATAACTATTATTGTAACTAAATTCCGCATATGGCAAACACTTATCCCACGTCGCAGTATAAGCTAAAGCACAAGCTCTCAACATATCCTCTAAAATCTGATTTACTCTTTCAGTCTGACCATCTGTCTGCGGGTGATATGCCGTACTAAAATTCAGACGAGTTCCCATGGCTTCGTGCAACTTATTCCAGAATCTTGAGGTAAATTGGGTACCTGTCGTCGACACAATCTTCTTGGGCACTCCATGCAAACATACAATCTTTGACATGTACAATTCTGCTAAACGATCTCCTGAGTAAGTGGTCTTCACTAGGATAAAATGGGCGACCTTGGTTAGACGATCCACGATAACCCAAATGGAATCGTAACCTCTTTGAGTTTTAGGTAAACCGTAATAAAATCCATTCGATTTCCTCCCACTTCCATTCCGAATTTTCAACTACCGCAATGCATCACCGGTGGTCTTTGGTGCATGGCTTTACCCTCGACATACGTCGATAAAGCGACATGCTCGGCTACTTCACGCTTCATATTAGGCCACCAAAATCTCTCTTTCAAATCCTGGTACATCTTAGCATTTCCTAGATGAATTGAGTACTTCGAATCGTGAGCTTCCTCGAGAATCAACTGTTTTAGCTCTTTTTATCAAGCACACAAATTCGCCTTTGAAAACATGGTTCCTCGCTCATCCAGTGAAATCTACGGCTAGGCCTTCTTCCTTTTAGCCTTAATCTTAGAAATTTTATCGTCATCCTTCGGCCTTTTCCAACTGCTCCTCCGGTGTTGGCTTCACTTCTCTGCAGACTACCATTCCTTGAACGACTTCCAACCTTAGTTTCAAATTCCTTGCATAATTCTCGTTGATCCTCCATCGTTAGCGTGTTTGCGCTTATGGCTCTTCGACTTAGAGCATTTGCTACCACATTGGCCTTTCCGGATGATAATGGATTCCCACATTATAATCCTTAATTAGCTCAAGCCATCTTCATTGTCTCATATTCAGATCCGCTTGAGTGAATATGTATTTCGAGCTCTTATGGTCTCAGATATATCTCACATCTATTTCCTATGAGATAATGACGCCATATCTTTAAAGCATACACTACTACAGCCTAACTCCAAATCATGCGTTGGGTAATTCCCTTCATGCGGTCTTAAGCGTCTTGACGCATAAGCAACGACTTTGCCTTCTTGCATTAACACGCATCCCAAGCCTTGCTTTGAAGCATCGCAATAAATATCAAATCCATTACGCACATCCGCAACACTAATACGGGGTCGTTGTTAAACGCTTCTTTAATTCCATAAAGCTTTTCTCGCACTCCGCATCCATGCAAACTTCTTTTCTTTCTTTAACAACTGCGTAAGGGGTTTAGCAATCGTTGAGAATCCCTCTATGAACCGACGGTAATATCCCGCCATTCCCAGAAAACTACGGATCTGGGTAACAGACTTTGGTTGCTCCCAATGCAACACTGCGTCCACTTTGCTTGGGTCAACTGCTACTCCTTTAGTAGTCATTACATACCCAAGAAATTCAACTTTCTCCTTCCAAAATTCACACTTGCTAAACTTAGCATATAGCTGATGTTCTCGCAGCCTCTCCAAAACCATTCTGAGATGTTCTGCATGCTCTTCCTCTGTCTTCGAGTAAACCAAGATATCGTCTATAAAGACTACAACGAACTTATCCAAATATTCCATGAAAACCTTATTCATCATGTTCATAAAATATGCAGGGGCATTCGTCAATCCAAATGACATGACTGTGAATTCATAATGTCCATATCGCGTAGAAAACGCGGTCTTAGGTACATCCTCTGCTCGGATCTTCAACTGATGGTACCCCGAACGAAGATCTATCTTGGAGAAAACTCCAGCTCCTCTTAACTGATCAAATAAGTCATCGATCCCGGCAACGGATACTTATTCTTGATCGTTATTTCATTCAAAGGCACGATAATCGATGCACATTCTAAGACTTCCGCCCTTTTACGAACAAACAAAACCGGGCTCCCACGGCGATGAACTTGGTCTAATGAAACCTTTCTCTTGCGGTTCCTCAATCGCTTCTTCATTTCCACTAACTCGCTTGTAGGCATCCGATATGGTCTTTTGATATCGGTCTTTGTCCTCGGCGCTAACTCGATCACGAACTCGATATCACGGTCCGGTGGCAATCCCGCAAATCTTCCGAAACACATCCGGTATTCCACAGCTCATCGCACATCTTCCATGCCGATGGCTTTCACGCCGTTGACCATTAATCGCCCATCTCGAATCTGCGGTCGCTGAAACTCTACTTTCTTGCCACTAGGCCTTCCAAAGTCACGATCCGTCGGCCACAATCCAAAACGGCCTTATGCTTTGACACCAATCCATTCCAAGGATGACGTTTAGGATTGCGCATCTATCAAGATAAGATTCGCTAGGAATTCTATCCCATCCATAAGCAACTTAGCTCCCAAACACCCAAGGCTAGATCTAAGCTCGATCCCGGGCTTGGACTAAGAGCACACACTTAAGATTCACCACTTTAAATCCATTCTTGGTTGCAAAACTTTGAGAAGCAAACGAATGCGAAGCCCGTAATCAAACAAAACAGTAGCAGTAATCGAGTTGACGAAACTTACCAAAGACGACGCGTCGTAGCCTCCCGAGCTCCATCGGTGATGTGGTTGATCCTTCCACGCGACCGCTGATTGCGGGTTGCTCCACTTGACCTCGCGCACGATTTCCTCCCGAGGTTGGTGCTTTGGCGGTGTGGTTCCCAAGTTGAAACGAATCGGCGTAATGCCTCCTTCGTGGACACCTATTGGAAAAGTGCCTCGCTCATTGCATGTATAGCATCTTTTCACCGCAGATCGCTGATTCCTCCGGTGCATTGTTGCCCTGTCTTTGGTGTCCGGAAGTTCGATTGGTGGCGAGGTGCAGGGTTGATGTCTTGATCACGGTGGTGGTTGGAATCTAGCAAATTGTTGTGGTGACATCCTCAAACGTAGATGGTTTGGACGCCCACCCCGATTAGTCATTAAGCGCTTACGGTTCTCACCCACTCTTTGCGCTTATCTTCTAGGATCAAAGCTTTATTGACTAGTTCCCAAAGTCCGGAAAATTGTGGGTGATCACCCCACTGCAGATCCGAATTCATCCCTTCATGAAACGAGATCGCTTAGCTTTATCTGTCGCTACGTCTTCAGGGGCGAGCGAGCTAATCGAGTAAACTTGTTCGTACTCGCCACCGTTGGCCTCCTTGTTTCAAAGCCCCGAACTCTTCCTTCTTAAGGTCCATCATTCCTCTCGGGACATGATATTGGTGGAAAGCATTAGTAAACTCCTCCTGTGTGATCTCTTGTGGGGCTCCATGAGCGCACATAATTCTCCCACCATTCGTGGCGGTTCCTTCTAGTTGATGAGAGGCGAGAGCACCTTCCGATTGCCCTCACACCGAGTGATGTGCGCCTTCTTCTCAATTGTCCTAAGCCGCCATCGGCTTCCAAAGGGTTCACATTTCGAAAAGTTGGTGGCCTAGTCCTCATAAAACTGATAGCTTTGAGTGAGGTCGGGTCCACCATGATTGTTCGAGCTACGTGGTTGTTGTTGTTGGGTTGCTGCGTTGGTCATCTGCTGCCGCCGTGATCATAGTCCGTGATCGCTTGAGTCTGCTACTGCAAGAAACGCTCCCAGATTCTCGCATGTCCACTGGCGGTGGTTGAGGGCTGCCTGCTGCGTTGGTGTTGTCGCTCGGCGCATCCACTTCTCAAGCTCCGTTGTTCCTCGAGTATTCACCATCCGATGATTGCCTCTTAGGTTAGGGAAGGTAGATGTAGCATAGATGAGAAGCAAGAATTTCTAAAGCGGGAGATAGGTTATACCCAACTGAAATAATTCTTTATTATTCTTGGTATGGCCGCTTAGTTAAGCCTACAAGCTTTGCAACCCATAATGCACATCCAAAGATTACAAAGAAGCAAACTAAACACGAAACCTTAACGCCAACTAGAAAGGTAAAGACTAACTTAAAGACGCGACTCACACTCGAGTCTCAACACACTCAAGGTCGACACTCACTCATCCACCACCATGGTGAGGTAATGATCCGCGATACACCGCGGATGAGCGGGCATAGGAGCGAACCTATCCCGATGACCTACTACCGGGTCCTCTGCAACAACGGGTGCTGACTCCTCCGGCTCCCACTCTCGCTCCTCGGGATCCTCCTCGGACTCTCCAACTGCTCCTCGAACTCCGCGAGTCACGCGCTCCAACTCGTCCTCGACCGCCTGTGGCCTCTCCCACCAAGAATCATCCCGATGGTGAAGCACGGTCACCTCAAGCTCCTCGCTCGCCACTCTGAGTGCCTCGCATACGCCTCCAGCTCCGAGTAGTAACTCTCATATGATCCTCCCGGCAAGGGCGAACTCTGCAAGGTGTGTGGCTGTGGCACACTCGTTCTCCACGATCCGTCGGCGTCGGCATGCTTGGACGTCTGGGTGAAGCCGAAACACCGAGTCGTGAAGCTTCGCCGGCGTAGTCGCGGCAGACACGGCGAAGAGCAAGTCGAGCGACCTCTCAATTGCAACCTCGCACGAGAATCTTCGCGGAGATGTTGATTGGCCTGCTAGATTCCTCGCTCTCCCGAGCGTAGATAATCAGCTTGCAAATAAATCCTCGGTGTACACCATTAATCGACCAACCGCCTCCTCGGTAAACGGACGGTAGAAGCCTCCCAGGCGTCAAGTACTCTCCACAGCTCCATGGCGAGCTGCCACCGACTCAAGGTCGAACAATCAAGATCCGCTCCACAAGAACTTTGAATAAGTTCTCCACCCAAAGCGGCAAGTAAAACGGTAAATTCAGCAAAGGCGTAGAAGTAGGAAAGAGATGAGTCGAGAGTGTTTTATTAGTCAAGTTTAGATTTTTTTTTTAGAAAATAGTTTTGGACTCACACAGGACACCTCCACACTATCTAGGGCCAAGACCTACAGTCAGTATGCTCTGATACCACCTCTGTAAGGACCCGAATCCACTGATTCGAACCCACTGTGTTTACCGCACTATTCCCAGGATCAACGCTAGTGCACACAGCTCAACATTGGTACATATCACATCATACTCAACGATAATAGAATAATAGTTCATTCATTGATATAACTAAAGGTATGATCTTATGACCAACTTACATTATTAAGCCACGCAGGGCAAGACTGAGAATATAAACTAATAATTAAGCAGCGGAAAGTAGAAAACGAGATAGCTCATCACCACCACAGCAACCGACAAGGCTCGGACCCTAATGACTCGTGTCTTCCGGACTTCATCTTCCAACACAGTGTAGATTCCTCAACTGTTGATTATTGTTGTTTGGCAAGGGTGAGTACTTAAAGCACTCAACAAGTTGTGCATGTAATGCAATTCTATGTATCTATATGTAAGGCTTATTCCAATGGATAGGCTATCATGGCTATTTTGCAATAAGCGACATTTATGAACAAATACAATAAATAGATTGTAAAGAATGTAAAACAAATAGCAATAATAAATGACTTCAGTATTTCTCAAGTAAACCAAGTTTCCAATCCTAAGTCAAATTTCATCTTCCATATGGCATTCCGCCATCCCAACCATGTTGTCCAATTAATTAAGCTAACCCTTAATCTGTAATTCCGAGCATTGCTCAATACCGCGAGCACGGCTATCCGAATAGTTTCACACTCTGCAGAGGTTATGCACTTTACCCACGTGATACAACCAAACACCACCAAGGCGAGTGATCATAACAAAGCCTTTACAATGCTCTGGCTTAACCGGATACTACCCGCTAAGGTTTCAACACTAGTGGGTCTGAAAACCACAACCAGGGCCCCCCTCTTGCGCCATGTGAATTACACCATAACTCGGGAACTCACACCGACCAAGATAGTACCAAAGTTAAGACATTGCAAATTACTCAGCTAGGCTGGCCCATACCAAACATGTGGTTGCATGATTGACTCAGGTCAAAGGCTTGCAAGGTTAAGTCCTTAGTGTGATCAAGGCAAGACATCCACATACCCTCTGCCCATCGGGCCCACCTTGGCCTCCTCGCCACTTGCCACTTGCCCCAATCTAAGTTATTATCACCCAGTTGATTGCCAAGCACCACGTGCCATCAACAATTCAACATCGTTGCGTGACATAACTCGCCACAACAACTCAATCTCATCGTGTGATTCCACATGACACACAAGTTCTTAGCATTGTTCCATATTCCATTAATCAAGATTAATTATCAATGATTCTGACACATGTGATGACGTAGCATGGCTAAGCAACTAATACGGACTAAACCTCCAATGTTGATTATAATTATTAACCAACTATATTTAACCAATCTAGGGTGACAATGGATCATGGCATACAATGACAAGGTAGGGTATAGATCAATCGGTATATTAGCTAAGCCCAATCTAATTTGAAACAATTGTATATTTGAAACATATGCAATAGGGTAAAACAAACATAGCAATTTTATAAACATGGTTTCAACATGATCAAAGCACAACTTGCCTTGGAATAGGTCCTGATCTGGTTCTGGAACTTGCTCTTGAGTTGCTGGATCTTCCTCTGAAGCGTCGCACAATTCAACGTCTACGCGTACCGAAGATGAAAAGCAAATAAATGCCAAAACAGAGAGCAATTGAACTCCAAAAATCAAATAAAATTTACCATTAAATAGATCTCAATTTTACAAATTTTTAGAAATTGGAATCACTCAAATCCGAGTTACGATGCAAAAGATATAGCCTTTTGAAGTTTGAAATAAATACTGAAATCAAAAAATTAGAAATTCGGAATTAACAGATTTATTTTTATACTGAAAAAGCGACTTATGACGTCAGCATGACCTCATGATGACGTCATCATCACAGAATTTCCAATCAGATTATTTTTCCGATTGAAAATCCTTTATGACGCAAGCATGACGTCCAAGGCGTCGACCTGGCGCCAACCAATCGAGAAGCGACACGTGTCCCGGCGTATGGATTGGGTCCATGGCTCCCTCGGGTTCACGATGCACCCGGTCCATGGCGCCTAAGGCTACTGAGCCGACACGCGGCTGCCCGTGATTGGTTGCAGCGACGGTGCGATCTTGGGCGCACGAGTTTGATCGGACGGCTACCGATCTCACGCGACGCGGCCGCACACCCGCCGCGGGATCTAGATCTAACGGTCAGCGTTTACCGGAGGGGTTCACTATTCACACGGCGACGTGGCATGATCTTGACCCTTCACTGGAGATCCAACGGCTCCCGAAGCTTCAACGTGAAGATGGCGACGCGGCGGCGCAACTCCACCGAACGTGAGAACGACGACCCCGGCTACGGCGTTCCGGCGACGAAACGGCGACGATTCTTCACGGATCTGACGCGTCCCGGTTTGGCGATCTCGATGATGACACTGGTGACGGCGAAAGATCAACGACGGCGACGAAACCGAGCGGAAACCACCACGGCAAGGACCTTCACTCCGGCGAGCTCCCTCGTGCGAACGACGGCGACACAGAGCCTCGGGCTTTGGAAAAGATGCGCGCGCGAGGTGAGGGTTCCGTGTTCGCGTCGGCGCTTTAAATAGTTGCACGGGGAGGCGTGCAAGGCCCGGACTCCGAAGACGGCTCGTGGCGGCGGCGGACTCCGGCGGCGACTCGGAGAAACGACGCGGCTTCATCCGGGACGTCCACGCGTCGCTCGATCAACGGCCCTGAGCGCTCGACGACGCGGCGAAATCTCGGCCGTTGAGTCTCGATCCAACGGTCGGGATTTCTTAGGTTTAGGGTTTTGGCTGAAGCGGGCCGCGCGGCTATCTGGGCGCGACAATTGCACGGGCTGGCCGCCATCGTTCATTAGGTTTTTAAAAGATTTTTCATTTAAAATAATTACAAAAATCCTTTAATTTATTTTAGGCAATAAAATAATCAGGAAAAATTCAAGAAAAATCTCAAAAACACCTTGAAACATTCTGGACTCAAATAAAATATTTTTGGCAAAACTTTATTTTAACTTTGCATAAATTTAAATAGATTTGAATAAAAGGCAATAAACTTGATTTGAATTTAATTCTAATAAATCCAGAAAAATCCAAATAAATTCCAGAAAATCATAAATGCACATTTTAAGCAATAACATAGTATTTAAGCAAATTTTTGGGATGTTACATTATCCTATCTAGATCCTTCGCTCGCCGGCCGGGCGGCTCCACCCCCCAGATAACCGTCGGTGCCCATGAAGGCAAGGTGCTCTATTCTCTGTCGCTACCTTCGGGTCCCCCCTATCAGGCGCTTAGGGCTCAAGGCATTCAAAGACAGAAGATGTCTTCAATATTCAGAAAACGTATTTCCTATTTTCCTGTTATTTCTTTACCGAGGTTAATTCACTCATCAATATCTTTTGCGATTGAAACTCAATTTCAGTAAACTAAATTCCTAAATTCATCTAAAATCATGTAGTTTTATAATATAACAAAAATATTTAATTTTGCACCTCAGTATATATTATTTGAAATTAAATTTACATCAACCCTATTATGGGCATTATTGCAAATACAAAGACCATAGCCCATAAAATCCTGAAATAATTTTATAAATACTTTTGAGAAATAATAAATTCATTGGTGCAAAAATATTTAATTTTCAAAATTGTTTTGAATTATTTGGATCAAAACTTAAGCAAAACCTTAATATAGTTACTATTAAAAATATACAAACCATTAACCCAAAATTCATGAAATTAATTTTGAAAACTCCTAACACCTAACATACTCATTTTCTGCAAAAATAATTAGATTTGAATCTATTTTGTATAAAATTTGAAAATAGTTAGTTTTCAGTGCATAGAAATGAAAATTGCTAAAACATGGATTATATAAATTCAAATTATGGTAAAACTAATTCCTATGTCTTAGTAATATCAGAATACCTCTATTTATGCAAAAATATTTCATATTTGTTTAAATTGGTATCAAAGTTGTGGCTAATCTTGCTTTAAATATATAGGTAATTAGTATGTAGATAAAATACCTAAATAAATGCAAATGAAAAGAAAGATTTATAGGACCAGATTATCTAATGCAACGAAAATAATTATAATAAGTTATAGTTTGCACTTAGTTCTTTAACGAAAATATGCTTCCATATGGAGTATACTTAAAGAACCAAAATGTAAACAAGTGTGAGTCAAATATCATAAGTAGATGCTAATACATGGAAAACTAGATCCCAAATGTCCTGTATGATCTGACCATCTAATACAATAAAAACCATTTTAATATGTCATAATTTGCACTCAACCTTTTAGTCAAAATATGCATTCATATGATATATGTAAAAATGAGAGATTATATATATATATGAAGCCTTTTTCGTACTCCTAGGAGTACATACTCCCACCTTCAATATACCACTTAAACAAACATATTATACTCCTTTATCACCTTCGGTATACTCCAATAATAATTCTAAGATACTCCAATGCGATATGGATGGAAAAAATATTATCGAAGCCCTTTATTTTTTGCTATATACCATTTTCCATATCTAAAAGAAATATATAAACAAATTATGCTATAAAGGGTGGATTTTGATGAAATTTTTTGTGGAACTCACTTTGGAGTATCTTATAATTAATATTAGAGTATACTCAAAGGATAAAGATGTATAATAACATCATTTAAGCGGTATACTGTAGGTGAGAGTACATACTCCCACGAGTATTGAAGCATTTTCCTGTGTGTGTGTGTGTAATATCATAAATTGAATGTTGGAATCATGTAGAGTTAATCCCAAAATATCTGTAAAGTTAAGATTATGTTAGTCGACAAAAGATCTAATTTGAATTAAGACCATAAAAGACTTCATTCTTCATGTGCATATAAACTATCGTGGCTAAAAGTGAAATGATGTGAGACCAGTTTTAGAACACTTTTAGGGCTGTTCCCTGCTAATACTAGAAAAATGATTGAATAACCTTTTATAGTGCAGTCACAAACTTAAAATGAAATCTGATCCCTTATAGCGTAAACTTTAAAACCATATATGGTATTTCAACAATAAATAAAACATCTCGTCTAAACACCAATACTAATAAAATTTGCCTACAAATACTCTCTAAGGCAAAGACTATCCTATTCTAAAGAAATGATCTCATTACAACTTGCTTTGCGTCTGAATCATGTTAATAATATAACCCTAACTATTATGAACGCTAAAATCTATAATACGAGTAAATGAACTTAAGAAATCAGTAGTAAAGATACTTGTGTCACAAGAACCATCTTAAAAAAATGAATGTATAACCAATAGCCTAAACATAATTGACCTAACATGTACAAATCACTTTTCATGCAAAAACATCTAGGGCTAAGTACTATCTACACATAACATCTTGACTAATGTCTTAATCCTGTTAATCCAATAATTTTTGCCTCTTGAATTCGAAATTATAAACATAAGAATACATATTTTTAGCTTCTTGAATTCGTAAATATTTATATACATGATTATAATTTTAGCCTCTTGAATTATAGAAATAAAAGTAACATGTACACAAAATAACCAAAACATAAACAAAGAACTAATGAAACTATCATGCCCAAAGTAATGACTTTAGAAAAACTAGATCACCCCATTCTCCTTTGGTAAGTTTCATTAGTTTTTATATCTGATTTCTTTTTGCCCTTATTAACAATTTGTCGTTTGCTATTTGTCGTGTTTCTCATTATATAACACGTAGACGCCGATGCTTCAGAATCCGTCGATGATGACCTCACATATGACTCCGGTTACACATCAAACGATGAGTAATAAGGCAATCACCCTCCTTTGGTCATGTTGGTCCCATTATTTTATGATTTTTATGTTGTTTTATCAAACTATATGCATGAAGGTATGTTAGTGTTAAACTTTCCATGTTGTGGGTACCGGTAGTTACTTTCTGTTGAATGCATTGCCCTTACCTGGACACTTGATTACCTACTATTGTAATCTTAGCATACGGTGTAGAAATAACTTATTATCATTTTGGGTATTAAATGTGAGATATCTCATGTACATGCTTACTTAAGACGTCATTTAAACGTTGGGAAACATTTCCATCCAAACTTGAGCAATTTGTAAAGGTACAGAGCCAAGTTATGGTCTCTATGTATTTTGGTAAAAATCCAACTTAAAACTTATGGTTTAGACGCGACTAGTTATTACTTAAACTTGAGGTGTGAGGAGGAACCTCACGCGTAGTTAGGGGAGATTCTCGCCCGGGTCGGTTAAGGACCGAACTTGATGCTATCACCTAAGTGAATTGGTGCAATTACATGTGCTAGTATGGGATAGATTAGCTTAGTAGATTAGCTGGGGTTTAGCCTTACATTTTGGTAGGCCGAAGTAGTAAGGGCACTCCGGGGTACAGGGTTGCTCGTAGGTGCTCCCTTCATCGAAGTGTTGGGGCTAAAGCATTCCGGTATAATAGTGTGTACTCTATGTGCAGGTCTGGATCTCCGGACAATGGTAAGGGTATGTCATCACTGGAGTTGGTGCAAGGCTAGGCTTTAGCTAATCGAACGGTTTCGTCACAGTCTAGCAAATTGGGTCTGTAGGTATTGCGAGGTATGGTTGATATGATTACTAGGATGTGTCATGTGGGTAAGGTGTACACTCTCTGTAGATATTTAAATCTAATTAATTAGCCGTGATCGCGGTTATGAGCAACTTGGGAAAATAATGTCAAGTATAGTCTTGTTATTGTGAAAATTGTTGGAAACGGTGTTGTGACGGGTTGGTGTACTTGTGAGGCAAGGATGGCTTTGTTTACTCGCTGTTCACAGCCCAGAAGGGCTGTGAAATGATGATATTGAACTTTACTTACTGTTATTAATTTCATTACAAATGCTCATTTCAATACCATTACCATTTGATGAACTATTCTCTTGAAAACAAAATCTGATTTATACTAAAAATGAAACTTAGTGTAGTGGCTTTTTATCCTTGATCTAACCTTGCATTTACTGTATTTCCATATACTAAAGTCTTGCAAGTACATACATGTACTCACCATTGCTTAATCTATAATATATAGACGAAGATACGGAAGAACACCCCGATGATTCATACTTTGCAGCGGGGCCCGACGACTACTTGGATGGATGAACTAGGGCTCTTCCTAGTCTGTTGCCTATGAGTTTATGGATGAGTATACTGTTGTCCTACTTTTGGTTTATGCTTAATTTCCTCTATGTTCTACTTTTGTACGTAATATTTGGGTAGTCAGCCACGTATTTGTAATATCAAGTAGTTGTAATAGCTTCTAGTTGAAGTTTATGATATGCTAAATGCTTAAACATGCATGTATGTGTAATGGTACATCCCGAATGCGAGATATGTGGGCGCTAGGTGTTGATCTTGGGAATTAGCGCCGGTCACATATCCGGATATCCAGAATTGTTCTCAACCATCTGACGTGTAAACATGAGCAGCCATCGTTCCTTTTCTATTGCGACACACCTCCCTCGGTGGGTGTAGGCGATACCAAGGTTCTAAGATGGATGGTGTGTGTTATGCTTGGATGGGTTGGATTCAATCCCAGTATGGTTATTTGGAAAAGAATCGGAACTCTCTTAGTTATCTAAGTGTGTACCGTGCAACTAGGTGGCTCCTATTTGTTTGGGTGAGGGCTATCTAGTTAATACTCCCTGCACAGGGCTTTTTGTGGCAGTGAGCATACACTTGAATGGAGTATGGGTGTCATCTATAAGTCCAATGCATGAGCGAGATTCGATTCACATTTCTGGGTGCCCACAATTAAATATGGAAAATTGTGAAAACTACTAAAATAATGAGAAGGTTTAAATAATGTTTTATCAAAAATATTTTATTTGAGTTTCAAATGGTTAAAATGTTTTCCAGAATTTTTTTGGTATTTGTTTTGGATTTTACTATTTTATTTGGTTTAAATTAATTTCTAGAATTATTTAAAATGAGAAAAGGTTTTAAATCCACAAATAATAATGGACTGAACCCGTGTGGGCCCAGCCGAATTAGTTGTGCATGGCCCAGGTTCTAGAAAATGTGGCCGTCGGCTGTTGGATCTTGGCGATGGTCAGGATCGACTAGAGCCAATGGGGATTCTCTTAAATTTGAATCATTGGTTGCATACGCGTGTGCGGATGAGAACAGTCGCGCCCGAGTAATCGTGACCATTAGCCACAAACACTTGTACAGTTGTCATTCATTGTCTACGTGAGTCCGACCTGGACTCACTTTCATGGCCATGGCAGACTTTGTCCCCATCTCGGCTGCGACGCGGATGCCCAAGCCTTTAAAGCTCACGCACCGATGCCGCCTGGTATCCGTCAGTTGAAACCCTAAGTTTCCTTGCTCAATTGCGCCGTCGTTCGCCCGTGATTTGAAGGTTTACCCGAGCTTAGCCATGTAGGGATGAAAATGGAATAAAAATGGTCGGTGAAAGGTCGTTCTGTTTTCGTTTCCACATCTTTTATCGGTAATAGAAACGGAATCGGAAACTCTCGAAACGGATACGAAAACGAATAATGATCGAAACGGATATGGAACGGAACGGAGCGGATATGAAAACGAAAGTAAAAAATTTCACAACAACGTAATACATGATCACAATATATATGACCACAAAAACAATGTAACTCATTCCATCACAAAGTTGGATACAAAAACAATGTTATGTTCAACGGTATCACTAGAAAGTTTTTTCTCAAATTTGTCAGTTGAAGACTCGTTATTTGTCCTCCAGATCAAATCATCATATCCTCCTCCATATCATTACCATCAACATTCTCTTGCTTCTCCAACTATAAAGATGTAACGCCCTAAAATTTGCATATTATTGTTCAATGTTCATTTACGATTTTCTGAGATTTATTCTGGATTTTCTGGAGTTTATAAATGCCATTTTACTATTTTCAGATTTATATAATTAATTTATTTATGAAAAATGAAGTCAAAAATATGCTATAAATAATTTTCCTAGGTTCAAAATATTCCAAAGTATTTTTGAGAATTTTTTCGGAATTTTTGAACTCTATTTGATATTTTCTATAAAGCCATTTGTGTTTCTGAAATTATTTTAATTCAAAAATAAATGTAAATTCTCCATTCTCCTTTTTGAGTCAAATGGACCAAGTTTCGACGGAATTTTCGGTTTCACTTATATGGAATTTTCAATTTCATTTTCGTTTCCGACGAAAATGGCTCTTCTATTTTCGTTTCCGTTTCCGACAAAAATTTTCGTTTTCGTACCGATATTTTTCGTTTTCGTTTCCGAAAAAAGACTTCCGTTTCCGTTTTTCTTTGGAACAATAGAAAATTCTGTTTTCATTTTCACCCCTAGCCATGAGTATTTGTCATCAATTCGTCGGTGGGGAAGGGCTGGACGGGTCATTTTCTGCGCAGGAAGTTCGCTGTTACCTACCACAGCTGCTGCGCATGTTAGTTTCGCCAGGGGACCGCCGCATCACTATCGCACCGTGAAGCAGCCGTCGACAGAGCCCAGAGACGAAAGCCTCCCTGCCAACATTCCAGCGCATCAGGTAGGGAACCAGCTATGTCACCGGGTTCGCGAAGACAAGCTCTTTCTAGAGGTACCAGCTGTTCTCACCGCCAATGACCCTAAGTCACTGTGCACCACCGCCCTAAGTGGCATGCTCCGGTTGATGACACGTGTAAACTACATGGTCACAACATCAATCTCTGACGATGTGCTCACCTTGCGTGGACGTCATTAGTGCTAACACGTGTTGCTCGGTTAGCGTTGAGGCAGGTCCCACGTGTTAATGGTGGTGCTTGTCGAGACTAGATTTCGAAATCCGAACTCTCTGTGTATAAATGTGCTAGTCTAGGAAAAACTAGCATACATAATAGAAATAGTGATGACAACATATCCATATCACGAATCAAATAATATTAATTTGTCATAAAGGTATTAGCCTTATGGCCAACTATTACAAATAATTAGCTTCATGGCTTGAGTTCAATAAAATAGCAGCGAAAACAAAATAACAGTAGTAGGATAAGCTCATCCATTTGCCCAACAGGCAGTCAACTAGGTACGCGTCCTAGTAATCCAGATAGCCTTCGTCGTAACCGCAAGTAAAGAACTCATAGTCACCTTCAGCTCTCCACACTCCTCTATGAAAAGTTAACATATTGCAAGGGTGAGTACAAAATATACTCCGTAAGTCTTTGAAACATAATGCATGATAGCTATATACAAGGCTAAACAATTGATGGCATAACGTGGCTTTTTAGCATAAAGCAATGTTTAACTTTTAATATGAATAGTAATGCCACAAGGCATTATTTGACCAAACTGTGATTGAATAATAACTGAATTTGATATAACAACTAAACTGGTTTCAACCACCTGTCTAGCTCCAACCGCCAAACCGCAACTCGAGAGTTCCATCCACTCACGGATTTCCAAACCATCATTTTATTTAAAACAAAACCATAAAATTTACAATGTGCAAGCGTATCTCGCCTGCACTTGACAGTGGGCGTGGCTACTTAAGTAATTTTAACACTGCAGAGTGTGTACAATTTTACCCACAACACATGATCATCTCTTGTTACCATGCAATTAATACACTTCCTTTAGTGTGTCGACAGAGAGATCATGACAAGGCCTTTACAATGTATATCCCCACTATTAACCTCACCAGGTAAGGTTTTACCGCTCAAGGGTTCCATCCACCTAGTCATAAGCTCCCTCTTGGGCCGTGTGGGGAAAAACCTGTTGTTGGCGTCAAAAACTTGAAGTAGGGTTTCTGACAACAGCACACCAGACGAACACCTGGTTCAGAGCGTGCCAGTCGATTTGACCTATAATCGACAAGGTAAAAATATAAAATTCACTCAAAGCCGATCGTTAAGATCAATCGGCTTAAACTCAATCAGCTTGAAGCCGATCAAGATCAAGGTAACAAGATAAATCTAACTAGCCGATTAAGGCTAATCAGAGGATAAAGGTAGATCGATTCTGAAGAAGGCGATGCGCAATAAAATCAGAATAAATCAAACCTGGGGCGTAATTTGAAGAAGATCAACAAGCGGCGATGCACAACTTTATTGATCAAGATCGAATTACAGAGACTAAATTACAAAAAGCTACTCCTAGTCGACAGGAAAAAGTAATGTAGATTGGTGTGTTTGATTGTGTTGTTGTTGCAGCTTGCTTCAGCCCTTCTTTTATACTCGTTGGCCGATCGTATCCTTTTACAACACGTTTCAAGACCTGATCCGTATCGGCCTTATCTCGGACAGTTTTTCCTCAAAGATCTTGCTGTTACCAAATATCTTCAAATCTTTCCAAATCGTCTGTTAGTTTCTGTATGTTTGACTTTCTTGCCGATTTTGACTAGACTTGCTAAATTATGGTGCAAACATATGCCCTCTATTTTTGAGAGATGACTTGTCATCTTTCAAAAATCACAACTGTCGGCTTCTTTCCCATCGGCTAACTGTTAATCTTCACCCAGTAACTGCTGCTTTATTTGCGCTGTAATTTTCTGACGTGCGTGTAGTGCGCTTTAACTGCTCGCGTCTTTTGAGATTCACTTCCCGCCGCTTCAAATTTTTCACCATGCTATATAATACGGCCCCCACGAACTCATTCCTCACGCGCGCGAGCTTTCGAGTTGTCTGCAATCGGCTTCTGGTCTTTAAGCTCTCCAGTGCTCACCGCTTCCAATCGGCTTCTTGTCAGAACCATCTCAATGGATCCTTCTCAGGTATTCATCCCGATCCCAAACAGTAATGACCTATTCTATCTAGGTCCAGTAGGAAACCTAGAAGCCGATTCAGTAATAGATGAAGAGATTCCTCGTCTACCCCTATCGGCTGCGGGATATAATATAGAGGGTTGGAGTAAGAGCTTTAGAGCTTGGCCGACGGCGCTCAAGGGATGGATATCGTGGTACATTCGCGTAGCAGCTCAAAAGAGGGGTGAATGGGAAAAAATGGGCATAGTCGAATTTCTCCCCCTTTCCTTAGCTGATCCAGAGGCCAATGGGCCCTTAGTGGCCACGGCTTGCTATTTCTGGTCGGACACCTTCAATGCCTTCATTTTCCGCACTGGTCTTGTCGGCCCAACTCTGCTAGACGTCGCCCAACTGTGCTGCTTAAGACCTGATGGGGATCAAGTGTCATCTTATAGCGCCAAGCCCAAGTACAAGCTTATCAAATCCAAAGGTGAAGGATGGGCTAAGTATATCAGAAATAATAATAAGGTTAATGGGCTGGTATCGGATGAAGAATATGTTGCTTTTTTGAATCTTTGGTTAGACCAATTTTTGCTCGGTGGTGCTTCCTTGGGACCAACTCAGGTATATCAAACCATAGCAGAGCAATTGATAGAAGGTCGTCGGCTAGCACTTGGAAAAATACTTCTAGGGGCAGTTTACCAGATGATGCACACAATAAGATATCGGCTTTTTACTGGTTTTACAAGTTTCACTGTCGGCAACGTCGGGGGACTACTCTGGTTTATTCAGATTTGGTTGTATTGCTTGTTTAGCCGATCTTTTGAGCTGAATCCTTCTGAAGACATGGCGTTTCCTCGCGAAGATACTCCAGAAGGCATGGTGCCTCAGTTCACAGCTAGCCGATCATATGGTGAGAGGTTTATGATGTGCTCTGGTAATGAGACAAAAGTAACCCCTATCGGCTCTAAGAAATATTTATCATTCTTTCTTTAGCTTGACAGTAATGAATTCAAACAGAATGATTTCTTTAGTTATACAAGCGCGGCCGATTTCCCATGGCCTTCCTTCCTTCACCTAGATGCCGATAGTGCTCTAATGCCACAAGATACGTTGGATCTATTCAAGCTTTTTATTTCGCCAAGTATTTTGCACGTCGGTCTTCACACAAGGAATCAGACTTTTCAACCTTCATACGAATTCTACAATCCGTCAATTTATGCTAGACAGCTAGGATTTGGTCAGGTTATTCCGAGTCTGCCACTACTCGATCGGCTTCAACCAAGAGCCAGAGTCCGTAATGCAGTCGCAGCTAACCTTTTCCTTGAAATAGCCGATGAGCTTCAGATCAAAGACTTACCGCATTTTATACTGAACACTTGTCGGTCAGAGCGCTTTTGTTCCTGGTGGCTATCTATCACAGAGGCACTTTACTCTGACAAGTCAATGTCGTCTATTATCAATGAGTTTTTTCCAAATGTTTCCGAGCCGACAGTAGACACTAACAACGATTCAAGCGACGAGACTAACTCTGCTGGGTATACTAATACAAGTCTTGTAGATATCAATAAGGTATCGGCTCGAATAATTTTTCTTTTACACGTTGGTCTTGCTAGATACATTTGCTAATCTCTTCTATTTTTCTTTCTGCAGGCTAAGGCTACCGGCAAGAAACCTATTTTCGGCCAATCGGGCAGTGGCCAAGTCAAAAGGCCGCTCCAGTCGACTGGCCTTACTGGGTACACCTTAGGTACCCTGGGGATTAACAGTCCGTCTTTGTCGGACATTGAGAAAAAACAACCAAGTATGTGTAACACAATCGGCCATTATTTCTTTTGATTTTTATCCAACTGACCGTTAACCGATTATATTTTCAGAAAAGAAGAAAACAAAATATACCAAGGCTCCTGCGAAAAGGGGATCCAAGCCCCAAGAACAGAGCGGCGAGAGTTCGCCACATGCGTCGGCTACTGCAGAGGTAAATAATCGTACCTTTTGTTAAGTGACTTATCTCTTTCAATGCATCGGCTTACCCTTCATTTTAATTCTTTCAGCCGACGCAATCAGCTCAAGTTGCGAAGATCTTGGCCGATCTTCCCAAGATTTCTTCTGCGCCACTCTCTCCACCATAGCCGACCCCAATAGCTCCAATAGCCGACCTGCCAGAGCTCTCTGACCCGACAAATCTGTTGGGCTTCTCCTTGGTCGATCTTGATGACCCAGAGATCCTGGCGACCGATGACTATGACGCAGAGATCAGGAAGATTCTCTAAGATTCTCTAAGTGTCGAAAGAAGCGTATGCTGATGTTACTTCTGCTCCGGGTATGAAAGAACGGCTTAACAAACTCTTCGACTTGGTGATGCAGCCTCAGTCGAAGATTTTGACCAACAACTAGCGGATCAGAGACGCCATGGCCGCAGTAGAAGCCGATCTGCCTCTAGAAGCCATGGAAGCTCTTCTCAATGTCTGCCATTTGGACGAGAGGAGATCTGAAGTGGAGGCAGCTCAGGCAAGGATAGCACAGAGCGAGGCTCAAGAAGCCGATAAAAAAATCCTGGATGATCTCGTCGCCGATGCCAATGCCAAGAAGCAGAAATTTGATGCCGACACTGAGCTGATCAAAACTACAAAGACCTCTGTCGGCCAGCTTGAATTGACCAAGAAGTCCCTCATGGAAGAGTTGGCCAAGACAGAAAAGTTAATCTTAGAAGGCCAGCAAACCCTCGAGAAGACTTCGTCGGCCATCAAAGACCAGAAGCTAGGCATTGCGATGGCCGTGGTCGGCGTGAAGAAACAGATGGCCAAGGTAGTGCTAGTGCCAGGGAGCGCAAAAGAAGACGATCGCATCATTGATGAGGTTCAATGTGTGATCGCAAAGGATGCAGGTGCCCTGTCGGCTTTGGGTGCGAATCTTCCAGGCTCTGGCATCCAGTATTAATGAGATGTAAAACTTTGTCGGTTATTTTGGAAATACTTATCTGAATACTTTGTAACTTTTTTATGATCAGCTGTTTAACCGATTTTAAGTTTACTTTCCCGTAATTTCATTTCTCCTTTAAGAGTCTGCAACCTTTCTAGCCGATTAACAGCATCGTGTTAACTTGGCTTTTTAATGTAATTCTCAGTTGGCTAGGCTCCAATCCAAACGCTAGGATAGTATTTCTTTAAATATTTCCCGTTAATAGCTTTAGGCAAAACATACCCCATCAACATTTCCAGTACATACGAATTTCCACCAACTAGCCGATTAACCTTGTAAGGTCCTTCCCACGTAGGTGACCATTTTTCGAATCGGCTATCTTTCGAACCAACAGGTAAAATCATTTTCCACACTAAATCGGCTTGATCAAAAGATTTAGGCATGACCTTTTTATTATATGCTTTTGCAACTCTGGCTTTATTTTTCTTAAGCTGATCAAGCGTAGACAAACGCAACTCTGCTAACTCATCCAAGTTATCGATCATCAAATTGTTATACTCTTGAGCCGACAAACCATTTTGCCTGGCCACTCGTATAGACTCGATGTTAATCTCTATGGGTAAAACGGCTTCTTGACCATATACCAACTGGTAAGGTGAAAGCTTCGTTGCTCCGTGATAAGCTAGCCGATACGCCCAAAGTGACTCCGATAGGGTTGAGTGCCAATTCCTTTGTCTTTCATCGATTTTCCTTTTTATCAACTTAATTAACGTTTTGTTGGACGACTCGGCTTGTCCGTTAGCCTGAGCGTAATATGGGGATGAGTTCAATAATTTAATTCTTAGACTTGTCGCATAACTCTGAAATTCATTAGACATGAACACCGTACCTTGATCGATCGTGATTGTTTGCGGTATTCCAAACCGATGGACAATATGTTCATTAACAAAACCGATTGCTTCAATACTGGTCATTTTCTTAAGCGGTATAGCTTCAACCCATTTAGAGAAATAATCGGTCGCGGTCAAAATAAACTTGTGGCCTTTACTCGAAGCAGGAAATATTTGGCCGATTACATCTATTCCCCAACCTCTGAACGGCCATGGTTTGATAATTGAGTGCAAGACCGATGCTGGTGCTAGTTGTATATTGCCAAACTTCTGACAAGTCTGACATCCTTTATAATATTTGAAACAATTTTCTAGTATTGTCGGCCAAAAATAACCTGTTCGTCTAAGCATCCATTTCATATTATGAGCCGATTGGTGAGATCCGCAAATACCTTCATGTACCTCGCCCATTGCTACCTGTGCTTCTTCGGCTCCAAGACATCTCAACAGCAAGCCTTCCATCGTCCGATAATACAAAGTATCGTCCATAACAATGTACTTTAAAGCTTGTTGCCTAATTTTGCATTCTGTCGGCTTAGATGGGTCGATCAGGTAATTCTTTATTTGTGTTCTCCAATCCACAGTATCTATGCACATGACGGCTTTATCTACAAATTCGGTTACCTGATATCAGCCAAAGTCTTTATACCCTGATGCCTGTTGAGCTAAGACGTTAGCTCTATCGTTCAATTCTCGAGGGACATGACCGATAGAAAATGACGTAAACGAGCCGATAATCTCGAAGCACTGTCCCAAATACTTCAGTAGTATTTCGTCTCGGCAGTGATATTCTCCTTTTATTTGCTGTACAATCAACATTGAATCCCCGTATGCCTCAACAGCATTTACTCTGATGTTTTCTAACAATTGCAAGCCCTTGAGCAACGCTTCATACTCTGCCTGGTTGTTTGAGCATCGACTGTTTAATCGAAATGCAAATTCAAAATTATGCCCTTTGGGTGAGATGAGCACAATACCGATTCCATCGCCTTCTCTGCATACTGATCCATCAAAAAACAATTGCCAAGGGGCTACGGATACCAAATCGGCGGCAGTATCATGTCCTGTTATAAAATCGGCCAGAACTTGTCCCTTAACTGCTTTAGCCGATTCGTAAATCAGGTCGAACTCTATTAAGGCTTATGCTCACTTGCCAAGTCGACCTCGTAAAATCGGAGCTGATAAGATATATTTTATAACATCGATTTTACAGATCACCTTACAAGCCGATGCTAAAATATAATGTCTTAGCTTTGTACATGAGAAATATAAAGACAAGCATAATTTCTCAATAAAAGGGTACCTCACTTCAGCATCAAGAAGATGTCGGCTTAAATAAA
Source organism: Otatea glauca (assembly GCA_036346275.1). Lineage (NCBI taxonomy): Eukaryota > Viridiplantae > Streptophyta > Magnoliopsida > Poales > Poaceae > Otatea > Otatea glauca. Next base: position 131,503 of record JAYEVK010000035.1, read on the forward strand.
AGATAACCCTTTCCTTACCATCGATTTCTTGTGCTAAAACAGATCCGATAGTTTCCTCCTCAGCCGATATATATAGCCTAAAAGGAATCCCTTTTCATGGTGCGGCCAAAACCGGAGGATTAGCTAGATAATCTTTGACGTCGTCGAAAGCCTTTTGCTGATCGATTCCCCACACGAATTCTTGATTATCTTTTTGACCGGAGAGGTTTGAGATAAACCTTCGGAGATAGTTAATTTTGCCGATCAACTTTTGTAATTCATTTTTGCATATTGGCGGCATTGTTTCGACTATAGCTTTAACTCTTGCTTGATTGACTTCGATACCTCTTTCGTGTACCATAAAGCCCAAAAATTGCCCAGCTGATACGACAAACGCACATTTGAAAGGATTCATCTTCAAGCTATGCGATCTTATGTTCTGAAAAACCTTCTCCAAATTGGCCAAATGTTGCAAATCATCTGCAGACTTCACTACGACATCATCGATATATATTCCGACAATATGACCGATTAAGTTATGAAAAATCAGATTCATGGCTCGCTGGTATGTTGCCTCTGCGCTTTTTAAACCGAAAGTCATAACCGTCCACTCAAATAAACCTATGGCACCAGGACATCTAAAAGCTGTTTTTGGTATATCGGCTTCTGCCATGAATATCTGATTGTATCCGGCATTTTCGTCCAGAAAACTTATGATTTTATTCCCTGATGCAGCATCGATAAGCATATCGGCTATTGGCATCGGGTATTCATCTTTTGGTGTCGTCTTATTCAAATCTCTAAAGTCGATACATACTCGAAGTTTTCCATTTTTCTTCATGATCGGAACAATATTGGAAACCCATTCCGCGTATCGGCAAGGTCTAATAAATTTTGCTTCCAACAATTGTTCTAATTCCTCTTTTATAATATTATATAGGGCCGGATTAGAACACCTAGGGTACTGTTTAAATGGCCGATATCCTTATTTAATAGGTAGCCGATGTTCTACCAGCTGTCGGCTTAAACCAGGCATCTCGTGATACTCCCAAGCAAAACAATCTTTATAATCTCTAAGAATTTTGATCAGCCTTTTTTTGTATTTTACATCTAATTTTGCGCTAATAAAAGTTGGTCTTCTCCTATCACCGCTACCTATATCGACTTCTTCAAGCTGATCAGTGGATGTGAAGCCTTGACCCAACTTTTCGATCTCTTGAAAATCTTCTATAGCCTCATAGCTATCTATTATTTGCCAATAGCTTTGAATTTTGTCTTGTAATGCCTTCATTGTTTTTCATGTCCCCATCGGCGCAATACTTCATTTGTCCGATCAAACGTGCCCGGCTTGACACTGATCGGCACAAGTCCTGACTTACTCACACAGATGAAGTCGCAGTCATCCAGCGTTTTTCCCGATATACATCCAGCTTCTTCGTGTTGCCAATTCGCATCAGAACTGGCCATGGAGATATGAGCCGATGTGTCGGCTGTGACAACTTCAACTTCCCCTCCATTCCATTGAACAAGCGCCTGATGCATGGTTGACGGGATGCAGTAGTTGGCGTGAATCCAATCTTGACCAAGCAGAACACTGTAATTTCCCTTAGCATCTATGACGAAGAATGCAGTCGGCAAAGTTTTACTGCCGACAGTCAATTCTGTAACCATAACACCCTTGGCTTCTGTGGGATCGCCTGTGAAGTCGTTTAAAACCATATTAGTTTTAATTAAGTCTTCATCGGACTTACCCCAATTTCTTACAAGTCGTATAAGGCATTAGGTTTACTATAGCTCCATCTACCAGCATCCTTGATATCGGCTTGCCGTTTATATACCCTTTTAGGTACAATGATTTTAGATGCCGATGATCATCTCTTGGTTTCTCGAAGATTGCATTTTGGACGCCTAAACATGACTGAGCAAAAGTCTCTTTAGCCGATTCGGTTCTGATTTTGAATTCGGCTGGCAATGTGAATACCATATTGATGTCCATTGGAGGTGTATCGTCTCTAATCATAGGAGAATCTAGGTCATCCGCCGAGTCAAAATCTTCCTCGACCTGTTCCTTTTTCCTCCTTCTTTCTTAATAACCTTGATCGGTCGAAGCTCATTAAAAGTCTCATCCCTCTGTTTTTCTGCGTCGGCTTCTCAGATCTCTTGAGTCCTTAGTCTCTGACGTCGTCTGCGCTGTGATTGGCTAAGACCAGATGGGCACCACCTAGGTTTGGGCTCTACTAGCTTTCGTATCTGGCTAGCCAAATTTTCTCGATCTGAACTAGGCCTTTGTGTTTCGACTTGGTCTGGTGCCTGATTTGGTTCGGATATTCTCTCGTGAACAGGCCTTCTTCTGTCATGATCTCTAATCGGCCCAGACAGTCTATCTCTAGCCGATTGTCTAGACCAATCGTCTTGGGGATAATGCTTCATCGGGCATGTATATGGAGATAGCAATGCTACTCCCCTTTCCTAACAAAACTGCCAAAAAGGACTCCTTCTATGTGCTCTCTCCACGTTTTCGGTGTGATATAAATTATCCGATCGACGAGTAGGATATCGTGGTCAATTATTCATTTTTTCATATTTCTCCATCAACTGAGAAAACGTCGGTCCTGGCCTTCTTGTTGGCTGCCTTGATGGTGATTTTTCGGCTTTATACCATTTACCCACCTGAGGATTTCCTTTGGGTTTAATGGTTCTTGAATTATTTCCTTCATTATCGGCTTCTATTTGTAATGAGCCGATCGTAATCTTCAATGTCAGGCTGCCATTTGAAGTTGGCTAAATATCAACTTGCCCATCCTTTTTTGGCTCATCATGCATCGGCTTTTTCCCTTTGGCCGAACATTGAACCATGTTGATAGGGAATGGATCAGCATCAACTTGCATAGTCGGTTCATCAGCGAATTTTAACCGACCATCCTCGATAGCCGACTGGATCTATTGACGAAAAATATTGCAATCATTAGTATTATGGGAAAAAGAATGGTGCCACTTGCAATACCTGCGTTTCTTGATCTCGTCAGCCGATGGTATGACGTGTCCTTCGGGCAACCATATTATTTTTTCTTGCAATAATAAATCAAAAATGCTATCACATTTGGAGACGTCAAAGGTGTATTTGACTTCTGACTTATTCCTAGTCGGCTTGAGCCAATAACAGACTAAGGATTTTTTGGACCCTTTTATCTATTCAGCTACGTTTATCTCTGCTTCATCGTCTTCTGAAGAATCACTCGGACAATAGTCGATCATGTTGACTTTGGCTTTATCCTTTTCTTTATTGTTGCTATTCTTAAATCTATCTTTAAATGCTTTACTATCTGGGAATCGACTTTCTTGAGCCGACACGCGATGAAGCAGATGACTTAGATCAGTGAATTCTTGCCCTCCAAACTTCTCTCTAAGTGGTGGAATTAATCCTTGAAAGGCTAAATCAGCGAGCTGGTTATCGGGCAACTTGACACTGAAACATCGATTTCTGATTTCTCTAAATCTTTTAATATAATCAGTCACCGATTCTCCAAATTTCTGGCGACCAGAGCTTAGGTCGGAGATCCTGAGCTCTAAACTGCCTGAGAAAAAATATTCGTGAAATCGGCTTTCCAAATCGTTCCATAAGTGGACCGAATTTGGAGGTAAACAAGTGAACCAAGTAAACGCTGCCCCGGACAAAGATAACGGGAACAGTCTTATTTTTAGCCCATCGGACTGAGCTACTTCACCGCATTGCGCGATAAAGCGTTCGATATGCTCCAGGGTAGTAATTGAGTCGTACCAGAGAATTTCGCAAAATCTGGGACTTTGAAATTGTGGGGATAAGGCATGCGATCTATGTAATCAGGATACGGCTTTCTGTAGTCGATAACCTTTCCTTTTGGTTGTATGCCGAATTGATCCCTTAAAACGACAGAGATTTGATCAACCCATTTCGCATTATCGGCCACTGGAACAACATGCCCTTGATAAAGTTGGTCATAGTTGGCATTTTGCCCCCCGAGTGCAAACTCGGGTTGCCAATTAGGCTAAGCCGATGGCATACGAGCGTACTGATCGTACCTATTATGTCTGACTTGGAGTTCTGGTACAGGGACAAAAGGTTCTGAATAAGTTACTACCCTATGTGGACCTAGATTTCTAGGCAGGGTAGAATCATGTGGGTATCTCTCAGGCCCAATCGGCTGTGAAACCGATTGCGAAAATGCATAGAACGGGGCCGACGGCGGTAAATTTGTTGATGCATCTAATTTGGCGGCGTTGGTGTAGGCATGGTGATGGTTCACCCCACTTGGCTGAGGATCTCTAGGCAATATAATGGTGGGTTGAGTAGGCATCATGGTAGGGGGTGAGGTTATAGCCGATGGTTTAGGATCAGCTATCGTGCTCTGCGTGTTTTGAGCTACTGAAAAAACAGGGTAATTTGGCAGAGCTTGTAATGGGTCGAGCAGACTACTGGACGAGGCCAATTCCTGGGCGATAGTTTTAACACTATTCGCTATCATCGGCTTAAGCGTAGTGACAAGAGCCGATGATTGGTTAATTAAGGCGTGGTGCACAGACTGATTAATCATAGCCGATAATTCGGCTTGAGCAGGCATATATCAGCTTACCGGTTCTGTGATGCCTGCATCCCCCAGGGCGTTGACCGTTGGCAAGGCGAATTTTTGAGTGACGCCACGTCTAGTCTTCTGATAACAGCTTAGCACCATCTCTTCTAGCGCTGTCTTCCGATCTTCGATTTCTTTACGTTGTTCTAGCGTCAAATCATCCATTGTTGGGACGATTATAGCCTCTGCGTTGAGATCGAATGGCGGAATCGACTTCCCTGATGAAGACATTGGTCCCACCGGGCGTGCCAAGAGTGTGTTGGCGTCAAAAACTTGAAGTAGGATTTCGACAACAAAGACACCGCATTTAACACCGTTCAAAGCGTGCTACCGATTTGATCTATAATCGACAAGGTAAAAATATAAAATTCACTCAAAGCCGATCGTTAAGATCAATCGGCTTAAACTCAATCAGCTTGAAGCCGATTAAGATCAAGGTAACAGGATAAATCTAACTAGCCGATTAAGGCTAATCAGAGGATAAAGGTAGATCGATTCTGAAGAAGGTGATGCGCAACAAAATCAGAATAAATCAAACCTGGGGCGTAATTTGAAGAAGATCAACAATCGGCGATGTGCAACTTTATTGATCAAGATCGAATTACAGAGACTAAATTACAAAAAGCTACTCCTAGTCGACAGGAAAAAGTAATGTAGATTGGTGTGTTTGATTGTGTTGTTGTTGCAGCTTGCTTCAGCCCTTCTTTTATACCCGTTGGCCGATCGTATCCTTTTACAACACGTTTCAAGACCTGGTCCGTATCGGTCTTATCTCGGACAGTTTTCCCTCAAAGATCTTGCTGTTACCAAATATCTTTAAATCTTTCCAAATCGTCTGTTAGTTTTCGTATGTTTGACTTTCTTGCCGATTTTGACTAGACTTGCTAAATTCTGGTGCAAACACCTGTCTATAACGACCACTCTTTTTGGTACAGAATACCAAGAAGGATGATATATGTGCATACAGTACTAGTCTCATGATCAATGTCTAGTACACACATTTACAATAATTGGAATCACAACCATACACAATATTATTTAAAGCGGAAGCTATTGATACAGTGTAGTCTTAAAATTTAAAGTATATTGTAGCAGAAGAAGCAAAAGTTTTGTAGTGTGCCATCCAACCCTCAAGCACATACAAGGCATAAACCCTAGAAAACTTGCTAAGATAATTCCCACATCCCGTGTCATAGTAAGTTTCGTCAAGTTAATCTAATTCTTTAGCTAAAAATAATAAATAAGTAAGGGTGAGTTATTGTGGTAAGATTCGTCAACTTATTGTGGTAAGATTCGTCAAGTTAATCTGATTCTTCAGCTAAAAATAATAAATAAGTAAGGGTGTCTGTAGGGATCATTACATAATCGTTACATTACTTAGACCTAACTTTGCACCAACCTGATGACGTCAAACCCATACTATGGCAGAAGAACTCAGATCATAAATATGATAGAACTCCCCTAGCATGGCGTACATCGTTGTATCAGCAAACGTTATTCCCAACATATCGGTATGGGCGCCCCTCCGAGCAAACCTTGAAAGGATAGCCCGTACTACTCCAACCTTCCATTATTGCAAAGCTAGTTCAAAGTAACTTAATAGATTAAGGCTGTCCATACCAGCATTTGTGGTTGTACGGTAATTCTTGGATATAACGTGCACTACGTTCGGTCCTTAATCCGACTCGAGCAATAATCTCCCCCCTACACTACGTGCAAGTCCCTTACACCTCCGACTATAGCCAATAATTGCCCACATCTAAACTATAGTTTTATTTTAAGTTTTTAACAAAAATACCAGCAACCATCATCATGTCCCAATATCTCCAATGATCAGTTTATCCAATTTGTTCATCCCAATTCTAAGGCGTGGCTAAGCATGATTATTAAATCACGTATACCCAAAGTGACATTACATATTGTCTAACCTTAATTCTAGGTTTATCAAGGTTCACATGTCAATACTTATCAAGAAAGTTCCATGAAACAATGGGTATATCTGCCATTACCACAAAATAGTGAATTTAGAGAATATAAGTGTATGAATGAAACAATTTGATAAACAAATGAAAATTAAATACTAGGATTAATATGATTAAAGGGGTGCTTGCCTTGCTCGTTGATTTCAGTCGTGAAGTCAGAGTGAGCCTACACGTAGCTCATTGAAAATATAACAAATAACAATTTTTAATAAGGGCAAAAAGAAGTCATATGGAAAATTAAATAGAAATCTACTACACAGAATAGGTGTGATTTAGGTTTAGAGTTCCTTGATTGCATGTGTTTTGTTTCAAATTCAAGAGGCTAAAATTATTTGGATTTATCTAATTAAGACATGAGTCACCTTGTGGTAAGTCATGCGCATCTAAGGTTACTTACTAAATGCATTTGTATTTTAGATTTTGAATTAATGTTTAGAAAGGGAAAAACAAGAAAATTTAGATTAGTTTTCTACTAAACTCTCGATCTTTTGTGGCACGATTTATTTTAATGCATACCTTGATTTATCTTATTTTATATTTTTATTTATTTATTTACTCATTTATTTCTCTATCTTTTATTTTTTATTTTTTTTTTTTTTCTTTTCGGCTAGGCCGGCCCATTTCCTTTTTGACCAACTGGCCCGGCCGCTCTTTCCTAACCCTAAACCTACCGATCTTTCATCTCCCCTAATCCTCCCAACGCCGCACCTGACTGCCCTTTTTCCTCTCTCACGCATTCATCGCTCGCTCTCCCGAACACCTCCTCCTTCGCCCGGCGCCGCCGCCTCTTTCTCGTTTTCCCAAGCGCCTACTTCTCCCCTGAGCTCTACCGATGCCTGATCTGCTACCTCTTATTCTACTCCCACTCCGGTCCCCATCTCTCGACTGCTGACTCCTCCTCCTTCTGCCGGATCCCGACCGGATCCGGCGTTCTCCACCACCGCTCTCTCGCTCTCCCTCGCGTCGGGTGCCGCAGCTGGCCGCCCGTTCTCACCACGCCTCCACTGGTCTTCCCCGACACCGGCGCCCTAAGATCCGTCTCCCCGAGCTAAGTGAACCCCTCTCTCTCCTTCTCTTACTTTTTCTACTCTTTTCCTCCCTAGGTCACCCCTACGCGGTCCCGGCCGTGCTTGGGCCTACGCCGTGGTCATCTCGCGCCGGATCCCCAATCCACCGAAGCCTTCATCGCCTCTCCCCCTTACAGCATCCAAGCACCGCCGCCATCTTCAAGATCTCACAACCTCCCCTTCGCCGGTCTCCTCTACAAGCTAAGTACTCGAACCCCCCTTTTCTTGTTCATGCATGAACCGCAAGCAACTAGTATGATTTATTTTGATTCGATATTTAGTCATGAATATTATTCTATGATGTATACCCGAATTGACTGATATTTTAGTTGAAAAGTTTATGCTGTGATCTTTGCTCAATTTGATTGTGTATATTGGCTAGAATCTGGTCGATGTATGTGCATAAATGCTTTCTATGTGCTGGAATGATGTTTGTTGTATGGGTCGCAAGTTCATGTTTTGAAGTCTTGAGATAGGGAGTAGGACATGCTGATTTCCCTTGTGAATATGTGTGGTTCCTGTTGTGATGAAGTGTAGACTTAATGTGTAGAAGTTTCATTATGTGTATGTGCATCTTTTTATTTAAATAGAGGACATTATGGCTGTGTTCTGGAATATATGTATGTGTATAATTAAGGCATAAAAATTTGGTACTAGAGTTTGCATGCATGCTAAAATTTTGATCCTTGTGCTTGATTATCAGTAGTGGGACTTTGCACTGTTATTGTTTGGAACGAGTATAAGTCGATCTGTTTCTGCACTCTTTTGTGATTTGAGGGAGATAAGATTCAGGAATGAGGCCCTTGTTGCATTGATCATTAGAATTTGGGTATTTAGATGATAGGATGGATGATTGCTTAGGGAAGATGTTAATTGTTCTACATACTTTGGACAGGGGTAGCATTCAAATACTTGAAATTTGATAATTCTATGCTTATGACACAAATGTGTTTAATCTTGTATTATTTCCTTTATGAATTCATGAATGCATTGTCACTCTTAGCTTATATTGCTGATCATAAGATTAGTACTTTGTGTTTATCAGTTAATTAATGATGAATCTTCAGTATATTTCTTTTTGATTTTGGCCATGCTGCTGTTAATGTCCAAAGGATGATGAGTTCTTGTGCAAAGTGATTAGTGTATATGGATAGATATAGTTGGCTAATATAGATATAGTTGGCTAAATAAATTGCTGCTGCTCAATGATGGTGTTTTATATTATTGAGATTAGAGGGTAGTGTTCTGTTACTATCAAGCAATGTATTTATATGCTTACATGTTGCATTTCCTGAGATTACAAGTTCTAGTGATGAAATGGTTTGTTGGATATGCTTGCATTTTGTGTCCCAGTGATTTTTATTCACATGCTAAATACTTATTTCCTCTTGTACAATCTAATGTGCTGCTAGATTGCGAAGTGTCACTTTTGTGCATGTTCTGACAGGCATGCATTTTGATGGGGGGTTTAGGATCATTTACATTTATTAACCAACTTATTGCTCAATCCTTTGATTTTTACTATAGATCTTAACTTGAGAATGTGAATGTTATGAATCCCTAGTAGCATGTGGTTTCAGCATCTATATTTTACTTGTTGAAGCAAATGCTGTTACCATTTGGTATATTATCCTTGATTTACTGCATGGCCTAGTTAAAGTTGAATAGCTCTATATACGTGATGATTTCAATGTGACTAATATATGTGGCTGCTATTCATTTTGCATAATCATGGCGGCTGGAGAAAAGAAAGTTCATACTAATGACTGGTACCTTGTGTTGCAGTGTAGGCTGAAGAAAAGATTGAAGAGGGAGGGAAGAGACAAAATGGTTGTCTCCTTGCTGCCACCTTCTTTGACCTCTGCTCTGCCTCCAGCCGAGCTGAAAGAAAAAGATGTGGTTGGCCAAGTGTGGAGCAGTAAATGGGTAAAGGAGGAATGCTGGTGCCCTGTTCTTTTATATTTTAGTAGAAATCGACATTCTGGGTAGTGGAACCAGTGGTTTAGAGCTCAAACAATGGGCTGGGTGCTGGAAACTGTTGGCTGGCAGCAGGTGGCAAGCATGCAGCACTCCACATCTCTTCCACCTGGCAATGAAGCATGGGCAAGGGGATGGTCAGAGAGAGGGAGCTGAGGGCCCCTGCTTGGGGCTAAGGAAGTGAGGTATGGCCCATTTGTATGTCTCAGGTGAAAACTAGAACAAGTTTTGTAATAATAATACTCATGGACTTCTGAAATTTGGCAGGAGATGCTATTATGTGAAGAAGTGTATTGATTTGGGTAACCGTGTGTATGTGCTATTTGTTAATATTGGATGTGTATGCACTTGTGGGTATGCTAACATGTCATGGTTGTGCTGATCTTGTATAATTAACTGGATGTGGTATTCTGTTGAGTAGCAATGCTTAATTTGAATATCAGTTAAATGTGAGATGTGTTCGTTGACACTGAGGTTATGTGTAGATGTGTATGTATATTTTGTTGACTTGGTGCATAAGAGTATAACTGTGTAAGCATGTCTTAACATTTGCTCAATTATCTACTTAGGTTGGAAATTATTCATGTTAACATTTGTACATATGAATATATATGCACATGGACTCTGGAATGATATATATGTTGTATATTTGCATGCTCATGAACGTGTATTTGGGTAGGCAAGTATGACTTTCAATATTTTTTTTGGTAAGGTTTTTGCATCCTATATTTGGTTGAAATTTTCAGAAATATTTATGGACTAGTAGTTACACTTTATAAGAATTAGCCTGTAATTTGTTGTTTCTATTCCTTTGTTAAGGTGGATGTATTTGCAAATGGTTTTATGTTGTCTGATTTTGAAACTTGGAATTAAGGACTGCTTTCAACCATTAAAAGCTTTTTATTATAAGGCAAAAATGTAGAAAAACTTAATAAAGAGAGAAAAAAATCAACTTACGACTAAAATTCGAATTTAAGTCACATTTCAAACTCAAAATTTTATTTTAGTCATTTTTAAATTTTTAATTCTTATTTTATTCGTTTTTGAATTTTTCGGGATGTTACACTGTCTCCATTCGACACCCACGTTTGATCGATCGGTGAAACCAATAATGAAATGTATAAATTGATTAGCCAAGTCGAACCCATATAAACTTGTAGTTGTATGGTAGTGCTCGATCCATAGTAACACATGCTTTGGTCCTTAATTGATTAGGGTGGAATATTCACTTTACAAGGTTTTGTGCATCTAGCACCCGCCAAACATCTATCCGTCCTGATCTAAACATTTTTGACTTTATTTCATTTAAATAACAACAGCAATACCTATTGCTGTAACTTCACAAATAAGTTTAAACAATATTTGAAAATATTCCTATAATAGCATAATACCGAAACGTTCAAGCTCGATTAAATAATTCTACCATCGCATGCTACTCTATTGGTTATCACCAAATATAATAGTTAATATTATCTAGTGTGATAAAGGTTCGTCATGATTAATATCAATGAGGGTATAATAAATCTAGAATTTAACTAAACCTTAAAACCATGTTTAAAGTAAATTGCATAAAAGTAAGCATGCATAATTTAAAATAACATAAGCATTTTATAAAATTTGGGTTCAACAAGTTTAAGTAAGACTTGCCTTCGTTGCTGCATGATGGTTCTACCTCTAGCTGTTGATTCGACTGAGTTTCGACTATGTCGTCTACATGCGAAACGAGAACAAATAAATAAAACAAATTCAAAAAATTCAAAAATTGAAAACAATGGTATTGGAAGATAGATCTTGAATTTAGATAAATTTATAAATTTGAATAATTGGAATTAGAGCTCGAACGAAGGAGAATGGGCTCCTAGAAGATTCTCAAATAAAAAATCAGAGAAAAAGAATGGGGTGACGTGGCATAATCTGATTGGCTTGAATTTCGGATTTTTTTGCAAAAAGAGAAAAAACAAAATAAAATTTGGCTAACAGGTGGGCCCATGGTGTCGTAGACTCAGTTCACGGTGAACTAGGTTCATCAAGGGGTTGGCAAGGTGACGTGGCGGATCGGCTGACATGGCGTGCCATGTCGAAGCTAGGGCTGACATGGCGGTCCACGTGGCTGTTGACGTATCTGCTGACATGACAAACGGGCATGCGGTGACGTGGACCGACGCTTTGGCTTCAGCGCCAAGGTGGTAGAGCTGCTCGACGGCAACGCAAGCACACTGGATCCGAGGAAGACGACACGACCATGTGCCAAACCACGATGAAAACAAGCCAGGTTTGGGGCAAAACGCAGCGCATGTCACGAGGAAGTTGGAGGTGCAAACGAAGACAACCAAAGCTCACCAAAGGTGATGACCGACGGCGAGAGAGCTCGGCGGCACGGCCGTAGATCGGTTAGGGTTTCAGTTTTGGTGGTGTCTCGATGCGGTAGAGCTTGTGAAACGAGAGAGGGGAGGGCAACAACATTTATAGGCACGAAGTCGAGGGTTACTGGCCTGGATACAGCACGGTTTGTGAGAAAAATGTGGTGGCGGTTATGGAATTCGGCGCGATGGTGATAGTTCGTGCGGGAGACGACGAACACGATGTGGTGCTATCCTAGCCATCCACACGATGCCGATTGAATGGCCAACATCGTGCGGCTACGCGGATTGTTGACAACCACCCGATCGCGATCGAAAGGCCAATCCCTAGGGTTTCCGATGGTGGGCTGGTCTGGCGTGTAGAGAGTAGGCCGGGATGTCAGAGGAAAAAAGAGGTGCGCCAGCGGCGAAAAGAATGGACCAAGCGGACGGAAACATGCCAGCGTAAGGAAAACGGTGGTCGGCTGTGAGGAAAGCGGCCCATGCAAGAAAAGAAAACGAAAAAAGGTTTTTCTTTTTAGAAAATTCTAGAAAATATTAAATGATGAAATAAAGAGCAAATAAATTGAGAAAAATTCTAGAAAAAATCTCAAAATACTTTTAAGCATTTGGAACTCAAATAAATTATTTTAAACTATATAAACTTATAATTTTGGTTCAATTGATTTGCTTGCAGTTGAGAGCTCAATTTAAATTCACAAAAAAATTTAAAACTTAAGGAACATTTTAAAAGGCTAAGATTTGGAATGTTACAACCTCCTCCCTAAAAGAAATCTTGACCCCAAGATTTTGACGGACTAGGGAAAAAGGTTGGGGTACTCCACTCTAAGATCTTCGTATTGCCAGGTTGCTTCTTTTTCTAAATGGTTGCTCCACTAAACCTTGCAAACCTTGATCGTCTTCTTTCTTGTCCTACGCTTTGTCTCATCCAGAATTCTGATCGGACACTGGTTAGTTGAGATCCTCCTGTAGCTCAACATCCTTAATCTGAATTTATTCTTCTGGTATCGAGGCACTTTTTCAGCTGTGACACATGGAACATATTGTGCACATTTGACAATTGTGGTGGTAGCTCTAACTGGTAAGCCACTTCTCCAATTCTAGCTAGGATTGGGAATGATCGAATGAACCTTGGTGCTAACTTTCTACGAACTTGTAATCGTTGCATCCCTCTAAGCGGTGAGACTTTCAAGTACACATAGTCACTAGGAGCAAAGGTTAACTATCTTCGACGGTTGTCAGCGTAGCTCTTTTGCCAAGACTTCACTATTCTCAATCTTTCTTGGATCATTTTTACTTGTTCTTCATCCATTTGTAAAATATCAGGACCAAAGACTTGACGATCTCCTGTTTCATTCCAAGAGAGAGGTGTCCTGCGCTTTCTTCTATACAAGGCTTCAAATGGCTACAATTCCAACTTGCTTGATAACAATTGTTGTATGAAAAATTCTGCATAGGGAAAACTTTTATCCCAACTTGTCACATTGGATAACGCACAAGATCTTAACATATCTTTGAGGATTTGATTTACTTGCTCGGTTTGTCCATCAGTATGAGGGTGATAAGCTGTGCTTAAATTCAGGTTAGTACCCAATGCTTCTTGCAACTTTTGTTAGAATCTTGAAGTGAATTGAGTGCCTCCATTTGAAACAATCCTCTTTGGCACACTATGCAAACACACGATCCTTGACATATACAACCCTGCAAGTTTATCTCCCTAGTAGGTTGTTCTCATCGGGATGAAATGTGCAACTTTTGTTAATCGATCCACTACCACCCATATTGAGTCATCACCAGATCTCGTTCTCAAAAGTCCTGTAATGAAATCCATTCCAATTTCTTCCCACTTCCATTCAGGTACATTTAACGGTTGTAACAATCCAATAAGTATTTGATGTTTAGCCTTAACTCGCCGGCATATATCACACATATCTTTGTACTCTGCAATTCCTTTCTCATTCTTGGCCAACAATATATACCATGAAGATCTTGATACATCTTGGTATTGCCTAGATGAATTGAGTACACTGACTCATGTGTCTCCTTTAATATCAACTGCTTGATTTCTTTTTGATTTGGCACATAGATACCTTTTTCAAGCCAAACTGTTTCTTCTTCATCCTCTGAAAATCCTTGGCCTTTACGTTTCTCTATTCTATCCTTGATCTTAGTAGCTTCTTTATCTGACTTTTGCATCTTTTTTGATCTAATCCGTCGTGGTTGGTTGAATCTCCAAAGCAGCTACGGAACCTTCCTCCACTAGTTCCAAATTCAAACACTGAAACTCCTCGTGAAAAGCAGGTTGTCCTTCTTGAATCATTAAATTGTTGCAGTAGTTCTTTCAGCTTAAAGCATCGGCAACTACATTAGCCTTGCTAGGATGGTAATGTATTCCCACATCATAGTTCTTGATTAACTCCAACCATCTTCTTTATCTTAGGTTGAGGTCTGCTTGAATGAAGATACACTTCAAACTGTTGTGGTCTGTGAAAATCTCACAATGATTCCCGATGAGATAATGCCTCCACAACTTTAGTGCATGTACAACTGTAGCCATTTCCAAGTCATGGGTTGGATAGTTTTCCTGTGGTCGCAATTGTCATGAGGCGTATGCAACTACTTTGCCTTCTTGCACCAAGACACATCCAAGTCCCTATCTTGAAGCATCACAGTAAATCTCAAATTTTTTTCGAATATCCAGTAAAATGAGCACTAGGGCTGTAGTCAGTCTTTTCTTTAATTTCTGAAAACTTTGCTCATAGGCTTCTGACCATTCAAACTTCTTTTCCTTCTTTAGCAACTGGGTAAGTGGTCTTGTAATCTTCAAGAATCCTTCTATGAATCTTCATTAGTATCATGCTAAACCAAGAAAACTTCGAATGTCAGGCACTAACTTGGGTTGCCTCCATCAAGTACACCTTTCACTCTTTTAGGATCTACTAAGACACCTCCAACAAAAATTATATGTCCCAAGAAAGCAACTTTCTTCAACCAAAAGTCACACTTTCTGAATTTAGCTTACAACTGGGCTTTTCCAACACCATCCTCAAATGATCTTCATGCTAGAATACACAAGAATGTCGGCCATGAATACCACCACAAACTTATCTAGGTTTTCCATAAAAACTTTATTCATCAAGTGCATGAAGTAAGCTGGTGCATTGGTCAAACCAAAAGACATAACTGTGAACTCGTATAGTCCATATCGGGTAGCAA
Source organism: Otatea glauca (assembly GCA_036346275.1). Taxonomy (NCBI): domain Eukaryota; kingdom Viridiplantae; phylum Streptophyta; class Magnoliopsida; order Poales; family Poaceae; genus Otatea; species Otatea glauca. Next base: position 146,691 of record JAYEVK010000035.1, read on the forward strand.
AAGCTGTCTTCAGAATATCTTGTAACCTTATTTTCAACTGATGGTATCCAGATCAAAGATCGATCTTAGAGAAAATACAAGCTCCTTTCAACTGATCAAACATGTCATCAATCCTGGGCAATGGATGCTTGTTCTTGATTGTGAATTCATTCTTCTTTACAAAAAGAATTGGTGCTCCCCAAGGTGACTTCATTCTTCTTTCGACTTCTCAATTTGCTTCTTCATCTCAATGAGTTCATTGGCTAGCATGGGGTAAGGTCTCTTAGATATAGGAGGCACACCAAGGACTAGTTCTATGATGAACTCTACATCCCAATCAGGCGGCATACTTGGTAATTCTTTTGGAAATACATCTAGGTATTCCTGCACCATGGGCATACTTTGCAAAGTTGTTTTCTTCAATCTATTCAAAGTGCATTTCTCACTTAAAGACTCATCAGGCATATACTCCACTCGAATGCCTTCTAAATTGGTGAGGGTAATGGCTCTACTGGCATAATCTATTTGACTTTTATACTTGGTTAACCAGACCATCCCCAGGATAACATCTATTTCTTTTGAATCCAGAATGATAAGATTTGCTAGAAATTCTACCCAATTGATTTTTATGGCAGTACTTGGGCATAATGAACTAGTTATCAACTCTTTCCTAGGTAATTGAACTATCATGGGGCTCTTAAGAGTAAAGGTTTCCCAATCAAATTGTTCAACAAAATTCTTTGATATAAAAGAATGCGATGCTCCAAAATCAAATAATGTTAAGGCAGGTATTGAGTTTACAAGGAACTTACCAAAAACCACATCTGGTGCCTCCTGAGCTTCTTTTGCGATCACGTGGTTGACACATCCTCTTTCAAAAGATTGTGCAGCTCTTGGCGTCTATGGTGCTCCACGTCTTTATCGTTGCGTAGGAGCTTTGGCGGATTGGATCCCAAGTTGAATGGGATTGGGTAACTGGCTGACGCTTCTAAGGATAGTTGTTGGCATAGTGTCCCATCTGATGACTGTGAAAGCATTGAACTCCTGCAGCATTTGAATTTCCTTTCTGCAGTTGAGCACTGGCTTTGTTATGGAGTCCTTGAGTAACTGGGTGTGGTCCAGAATTAGGAGTGCAGAGTGCTCCTTGAACAGGTGTCTTGTTGGCTTGCTAAGACTAGAAGCACTGTTAAGAACCACTCGCTCCCTACTGAGTCTAGAATGCCATCCTTCTCTTGCAAGACTCCCGCTGTTGGCATTGGGTATCCTATTGTACTAGTGCCTTATTCACCATGTGCTGAAAGCTTGGGAAGTCGGCAACTATCTGCACTTTGATGTCAGGATCACACTACTACATAAATGTACATCACAATCGGTTCTTTTTCATCATTACAGTCGGTTCTGGTGGCGACACAAAGTCATGAGACAGAGATGAGGCGACTCTATTACAGTCGGTTCTTGCCCGATAGAGATGACAGCCTCATCTCTATCGGTTCTTTGTATGAAGCGATAGAGATGACATGATCATCTCTATCGGTTCTTTGTAAGAAGCGATAGAGATGACAGGCTCATCTCTATCGGTTCTTAACAAAGAACCGATAGAGATGGCATCCTCATCTCTATCGCTTCTTACAAAGAACCGATAGAGATGACAGCCTCATCTCTATCGCTTGTTACAAAGAACTGATAGAGATGACCTCCTCATCTCTATAATTTTCTTGTGAGAACCGATAGAGATGAATGTGTGTGGTGTGCTATTTTCTAATGCACCATCCAATCAGCACATATTTCACACAATATGCACATATCACATTCACACAGCAATTACAGATAACATATCACATTCAAAGAACACGAACACTTTGTTACAACAAAAACATATCACATTCATTAACAAAATAGAACGCAAAACATGCTTAACCATCAGTACACATGCAATCGCATTCAGATATGTAATATTGTTCACATATGGTCTAGTAGCAGCTTTCGGGATCTCTAAACTGTCCGTCCTCCGACAGGCATTCTATCCAGTACCACTGGCATAAGTGGTCTCGTATCTTGTTAATTGCAGTGCTGTCTACACTCTTCTGGGGGATATTCGTAAGCTGCAAAATAAAAACGAGTGCTCTAATTTAAGTTTTCAAATTTCTATGTGAAAGGATAATTGTATTATTATGCATGTACATATACCTTAGGGAAACGGTCTGAGCCGGCAATCAAGATCATCCATGTGATGCATGACGTACAAACCACAGCGATCGTCGCTGCCCTGTTGATGACACTGTGAAGAAAGAAAAACAAATTAAGAGATGAAGAAAATCTGTCAGAAAATGTAAATCTTATATATGGTAGCCACTTGTACCTTGAAGCGGACATACTCCAGTTTGGAGCCCTTTTTGTCGTCGTGTGTCCCTCATGCTTCGACGTATTCCTTGAAACCCCTATATACATTGGAGAGATGCCGTTGAGTAAAAAAATAATGAACGTAGTTAAATACAGAAAGTGTTAGATAAGAGTAGTGCACTTACTGTTCCAAAGGAGACTTGATCGCGTAGGCCATCGGTCTCTTCTCAATCAAATTAAAAGTGTACATTTTGTTGTCACTCGGAAGAAGCACGAGTAGAACCCAATGGTTGCTTATTAAATGGTATGCAGCGAAGAAAATAAGTTCACATACGGTTTCAGTGGTAGAAATAATTGAACGGTGAAGTGGTACTTACTCGTCGTGGTACGGGAGTAGAATAAAGTCCTTGTTCGATTCAGCTTGCAATGCCCTCTTGATGTAGGAGGCAACCCATTCCGGTTGAAGCCTAGCCATCGTCGCGGACACAACATCAGGGTCGACGAACCCAACTAGTTGTCGATTCATCACGACCCGCTGCCTCTTCGCCCTGCAACTCACATTGAATGTTAAAAAGCGTAATGCAAAATCCTATGGAAGTCATTAGGTCGTGCAACGTGGTGCGATACTCACAAATGGCGTCGTGATCGCTGAAGAGAAATATCGATGGCTATCAGTTGGTACAGACAGAACAGATCCTCAAAACTAACTGGGAATGTCCCATCCTCCTCGTGGTGGAAATGTCCCTTTCTGTATCTAACATTGAAGTCGACACGCTCGCTCTCTTTCACTTTATCAACGTACCATCCATGGAGCTGCCGAGTCCATATGCCTAGAGCATTCAATTTGCTGGGAGGCAGAAGGGGCTTTCCATGTACGTAGGCCTTAAATTCATAAGGCTTCTTTGTGGTCTGTGCCGGCTCTCCTTTCTGGGCCGAAGGAGTCTCTGAGGTCGGGCAGTGGACTTTTCATGTACTTGAGGGGGCGTTGTGGCCTTTGTGAGCCTTGCCTTTTTAGCACAGGCCTCCAATGGTTCTTGGTTGTCGTGCTACTCCTTTTATGCACCAGCTCTGTGCTTTGTGCAGGACTCGTCACGGTCGTGGGAGCAGGCGCAGGTGTGGTAGGAACCTACAAAGCACGCGCATAATTAAGTAACTTGTTGCAATACTACTGGAATGGTACAGAAGACGTGGGGGATTTTTACCTTGACCAGTACGATGCCTGTCGTGGGCCACTTGATGAACGATATCCGCGCTTGCCCGAGAGTGGTGATGTATTCGTTGGGGGGAACTCGAGCACATGTGATAAGAAGGCTTCGTGGACGTAGTCCACCTGGACCCTCATGTAGCCCATCCCCAAAGGCTGACCATGCACTGTGTCGGTCTCCTTGCATGGAAATGCAACCCTACATGCAGCCTCAATAGGAAATCCATCTTCCGTCAGGGTGAGCTAGCACTTGGTAGGCGCCTGCAAAAAGTGCGCAACTTGAGAGAAAACATATGAAGAGTTACCCTCGCACCTTTAAGTTAGGCAAAATTAATTGTTACCTTCAGCTGGGGACTAGACTTATCATTTTTGGAACCGCAGCTACTTGGTCGGGGCACAAGTTTCTCTATAGTAGGCGGGGGTATTTGGCTCTGACTCTAGGAGATCATCGGCATCATCTCGGCCCTTAGGTGCTCCTCACGTGCCATCATCTCCACCCTCATCTCCTCCTTGATCTCCTCCCTCAGCTGCTCCCTAAGCGTGCCCTTCAGGAGCTCCGCACGTGCCTCCCATGTTCTTGATCCAGACTGCAAAGATCATCTTGGAAGTAAGACTTCTTCAGATGCCCCCCTGCCGTAAGTAAGCACTGCCCTTATGGTCGGGCTTCCCGATCGCAGAGGATAGGATGTCATTTGACCCTTGGCTAAGAAAGGTCCCCTGCTCTTTCCTCTCGCTTACCTCCTCCTGCAAGAAGCGAGTACGAATTAGATCTGAAATACAACAGGAATGGTCGACTGCAATGTAGTAAGTTTGATATCTTACGATGGTGGAGACGACTTTGCGCATAGTGGGGTTTGGTACTACCGGTGCCCGTCCGCGGTTTTCTTTGTCCTCTCTAATACCCAGTCACGTGCCCACTCCTCACATATGTGCGAGTAAGGCATCGCTGTCCCAGAGTTGGCGCACTCCTCGGCTAGTCGCGGCCATTCTGCTTTCTTCCCTTCGTAGCCGCCTGAACCGAGGTGGTGCGCGTGCGTGTTCAGCCTCTGGGTAGCAACGTTCTTCTGTCTCAGCTCCTTCGCCTCGGGCGTACTCTTGATCCTCGTGAACTCCTCCCAAACATCGGGAGTCACAAACGGATACCTCTCGATATGTGTACGGTCTTTCAGCACGTACTCGCTGTGCATGTAGACCCTGAAGTGCCTCAGAGCCACATCCATCCTCTTCAAGGCGTATCGCCTGGCATTGTTTTCATCCTCCTCTTCTATAATCCATTTTCCCTTAACCTCATCCCACAGCCGGTTCTTTTGCTCGCGTTGACCTCCTTTCTTCAATCCTTAACCGTTATGGGAACTCTCTCCCTCACCAATTGCCCGAGGAATGAGCGGTATCGCCCCTTATACTTGGGAGGACCCGTGCAAACGCCCGTCGCATTGAAGTGGAGAACTTGCGGCGTTCTCCTTGTGGTCCCTTTGCTCGGTCCTCGGGCCTTCCTCACCTTACTCGGTCCCTTGACATTTGGAACCTGGCTCGGCTCGACACTTGGAAGTTGGCTTGGCCCCTCATGAGCACCTTCTACTCTTTCTGGTGATGAGCCGATGCTCTCTAATTGCGACATTTTGAGTTTTCTTATCTAACATGGACATATATTTGACATGAGAGAAAGCAATTCGTAGCTATTATGTGAACTTGAGAATAAATCATCTAAAGCAACAGGTCAATGGATAATTCATAGCATGTCATTGTTTAGCATATTGCAGTAGAGTAACAGATGAACGAATGATCTTCAAGAAAAGTTTGTAAATAGGTTTGGTCCTAATCCCATTCGAGGATATGTGGTTCTTGCAAGTTCCTGAGCCATTGTACAACTCCAGAGAAAATTTCGGCAGCATCTCCCCGCTGTTCTCGAGATACATGTCTCGACAACAGGTCAATAGGTGTGTGTATCCGGAGAAAAATAGGGAGACACTACCGAAATCTACTCTGTGAGTTGTACAAGCTCAGGAACTTACCAGAACCACATATCCTCGAACTGTCCAAAATACGTGGACAATTCGGGACTGCTTGCTTATAAATATACCATTTCGGCATATTTATAAATAAGCACTCTCGAACGGGAGACGTAGGTTACGCAACCTAAACTCTAACATATGCTGAGATAAAAAACAAAACTAATATGCTGAAAATAAACACATGTGTAAAAATAATTAATCTATGTCCAAATATTGTGAACTATAACAGGAATTTCCTGGTATGTATTATGCATGAATTAAGTATCATGCAGATTAAAATTTTTGAAAGTGCAAAGGTTAAATATTGTGAACTAAAATCAACCATTGATCGGGCTCAAAGCTTTGAGTAGAATTACTTCTAACATGAACATCTACTAGTAGAGCCCCAACAATTGAGTGGGTGAGAATATGAGCAATGATCTTCAGAATGTCTTTGTTACAGGATGTTCTACAAAATTTAGCGTTCATTTGTCATGTGAAATGCAGCCAGCCTTTCTAAAGGCACCATTGGTTGCACATGATGCCAGGCTACCATTTCTTCCCTGAATATTAGGCCTTTTACACAAGCTACTATAATTATTACATACCATGCGCTAAATTATCAACACAGGGCATGTTTTTAATTGTCCAGTCTGCATGCTCAATGGATATTTAGGAATTCCAAACCATAAGCATCAAAGAAAGCACCACCAGAAAAATTAAATGTACACAACACAGAACTATATAGTCCTTAGCCATCACCCTGAAAAATTGTGCTGATGGGAATAATGATAAAGTGGCTCAGCTTAACTTAGTCAAAATTTGGACTATCAATTAGTATCTATTTAGTTTGTTCATCATAATGCTACCAACCAAACTACAAATTGTGTGAATAGACAATTTCGCTCAGTCAACTCTACACTATGTGAAAAATTGTGCGAATGGTGAACTATATGTACCATACCCAGGATGCAATGTTCATACCTTCCAATGACCAAACATGCAAGTTCTAATTTTTTCCGTGTTAAGATCGACAATTTTGATAGCCTCACAGTGCTAGACCATCCCTTACAAAACTATTTCATGTCACAGCCATTCTAGTCCAATAAGCACTTGGTGACAGTTTACAATATCAAAAATAAGATCAGGACGTTAAAAAGGTAAACACACAATGAAAATGGAAATGGATTAGAATTGCCCACACGATAATAATGGATTCCTTACAATTATTCAGCAGCTTGGTGGGGGGAGGGCGCCACTGGGGGCTCGAGGGGGGACACACCGGTGGGGGAGCTTGGTCAGGGGAGGGCGCCGTTGGGGGAGCTTGAGGGGGACGCGCCGGTGGGGAAGGGCACTGGGGAGCTCGAGGGGGGATGTGCCGGTGGGGGAGCTTTGAAGGACCATGTGGAGGTCCATCCATATTTGTGATGAGTATTTAACTTTATTTGAGCAAGGTGTGCTCAAGTTTGAGTTTGATTTGGATTGATTTTCAAGCTAGAGCAATTTGAGTGGCTGATTGGAGACTAGTCGTTCGACCCCGAGTTGTCTAGGCTTTGGCTGGTCGGAGACCAGTCGTCCGACCCCGAGTGGTCGGGGCTTTGGCTGGTCGGAGACCAGTCGTCCGACCCCGAGTGGTCTGGGCCTTGACTGGTCGGAGACCAGTTGGTCAGACCTCGAGTGGTCGGGATGGAGACCAGTGATCAGACCTCGAGAGGTCGGGATGGTTTATTGCATATCATTGTGGGCATTTCTATATGATGTGTTTCCTTGTCTTTGATGATTGCAGGGCGATGGTGCTAGGTCATGGTGAGGCGGAGGATGACCGGGACTAGGCGAGGAGCGTCGGAGGTCCAGACGGTCGGGAGATCACCGAAAGATGATCGGAGACGGAGTCCGGGCAAGTCAAGAAGACAAGTAAAGGAGATGATGCTAGCTAGATGCGCGTAGATCAATGAGGGCCGTCGGATTGCGGTCTAGTTGATAGGTTAGCGTGTCTAGGTAGTATGCTTTGAAATCCATGCAAGAAAACCCGGTATGTGTGTGGGTTTTGGGTTAGCCCTTGCATGGCTGTGTGTGTGGGTTAATCCTAGCCCTTAGATGAGTGCTCTAGGGTTGAGGGACTCATCCAAGGGTGGTGGGTGGCCCAAGAGTAGTATAAAGAGGGGTAGCCTCCTCCTCTCGAAGGTTTTTGTGGTTTTTGATGCTCCTTTGACCTTTGCCCACATGATTGTGAGGCTTTGTAACCTCTCCTTCCAAAAATGAAATGTTTCCTAAAATCATTTCTTTTCTTTGTGCATTTACATTACGAATTTAAATTACGCAATTTACATTATGCACTTAAATTCCGCAATTAAATTCAGCACTTACATTCTTGCAATTTACATTTATGCAATTTGGATTTGCCTCCCCTCCTTCTCAATGCTGTTCTTCTAGGATGTCTTGAGGGTGTTCATTTGGTTTTACATCTTTCTTACACTATTGGATAGACTAGAGATCAAGTTTTTTATCAAATTGCAAATCTGTCCAGAACTTGTTCTTCACGCAGAAGTCAGCGTTTGATTTTTATAAAAACATAGAAAACTCATTTTTGAGTGATTCTTCTTAGAGATGGTGCAGGACTCATATATCCATCTGTAGAAAATTTCTTGAGTCCACTGGTTGCGCCAATGGAGAGCTATGAAGTGAAAACCGAGCCTCACATTTTTTGGTCGAAGTTTCTGACTGTCTGTATTGCTTGATTTTTCATTCTTATTCTACAAAGCATTCTGAGGTGATTTTTGGTGGAGTGGTTCAAGTCTCAACTTCTCATAGGGACAAAAATGCCCAAAAATTGTAGAGCAATAGAATATCACCAACCACCTGTTCCAACTGAGGATAATCTCTGAAAATCTGCTTTAACTTTTCTGAAAAGAGACTTTGGTGTTTTAGCTTTATCTCTTTTAGAAAAGAAGTCTGTTGAGTTGATTCCTCTTTTGTTTGGACACTTGACAACTTGGATTGTGATTAAAAACCCCTCACATGATTCATGGTTCTTATCCATGCAAGCTAGGGGTACACATAGTTGTCTAATTGTTCTGGATTTTGGAGGGTGTGTGAATCTGAGAAGCACCATTTTGAACGAAAATCTTCGGGTGCTTTAGATTTTTATTGCAAGAGTGTTTGGAGTACTTTGAGTGGGGGAATTTTATTTGGGATCATTCACCCCCCTCTGATCGCCATTTCGATCTTTCAATTGGTATCAAAGCCGGTTTTGCTCTTCCATAGATCTTGACCGATCTCAAGAGCCATGGCGATGGACAAGTATTCCACCAAGCCTCCCATATTTGCTGGAGTTGATTTTCCGTTTTGGAAATCGCGGATGGAATCATACATCACTGCCTAGGGCTTCCTGATATGGCAGAAGGTAAAACTTCCGTATGAGGTTCCTGCTGATGAAAACGTCACGGTCGGAAATATGGCTGACGTTGAGGCGAACGCTAAGGCAAGGAACATTCTCATACAGGGTCTTAGCCGCAGTGAGTATGATAGGATTTCTCACCTCCGTTCTGCTCATGAGATTTGGGTGACCCTCGATGCTTACCATGAGGGCACTACTCAAATCAAGACCGTGAGGCAGGACCAGTTCAAGCGTGAGTTCAACAAGTTTGAACAACACGCTGGTGAGAGTCTTGACGAGTGTTTTGGTCAGTTTACCAAGATTTTGAGCGATCTTTAAGCAGTTGGTTGCATATACCCTGACTCGGATAATGCTCGACATTTCTTGACCGCACTCGATTTGCCCGTTTGGGAGATGAAGGTGACCACCATCAAGGACACCACCGACTTGTCGACTCTGACTCTTAATGGGCTTTATTCCCGCCTCAAGACTCATGAGATTGATGTCGTCTCTCAGAAGACGAAATCTCAGTCGATGGCCTTGGTCACCGATCCCAATGGGTCTTTCTCCAGACCTTCTCTTGACTTTGCTTCTGGTTTTTCTCTCTCTGCACTTTGCGACGTAAGTGATGAACTTCTGGAACGATTTCCAGAAAGTGAGCTTGCTCTTGTCCCTCGCAAATTTTCCAACATCTACAAGAGGGTGAGAGAGAGAAAGAGAGGTGGTATGATCACTTGCTTTGAGTGTGGTGGCCCCAACCACATTCGGGCAAATTGCCCCAAACTGGAGAAGACCAAGAACGACGCTGGAGGTTCGGCAAAGAACGACTACATCGATAAGAACCGCAACAAGAAGCCTCCAGTTCGTGAGCCAGCACGTGAGAAGAAGTACCGCAACTTCTCCAAGAACAAGAAGCTTTTCCACCGCGTCCTCGCGCGGCAGCGACATCAACCTCTCGACACGGAGACATGGAGCGACGAGGGTGAGGATGAACCGCAAGAGAAGAAGGGCGGCAACGACTTCTCCGGCATGTGCTTCATGGCCGACACCAACAGCATCGGCGACTCCGAGCTCTACAGCGACTCGGACGAGGTACCCTCCTATGACCAGCTCAATGAAGCTTTTTGCAAATTAGGAAAATTTCATGCTAGAGCTAAAGCTAGGTGTATGGAGCTAGAGAAGGAAGTTGGTACCTTGACTCGGGAGTTAGCCACTCTTAGATCTTCTCCCTCTCGAGTCACTGATGACTGTACCTTGTGTGATGCCGTGCTTGAGGAGTTAGAGAAACTAAGGACCATACATGATAGTGTGCTTGTTGAACTTGATGGTCTTAGGTTGAAGAATGCTAGCACTAGTTCTGTTGATGCTATTCCTGTTGAGGCTAGTTTTCTTCATGCTCACTCTACTCCTTCATGTTCAAATTGCGCTAAATTGCTTGCCGAAATTGATGCCATGAGCGATCACCTTAGGAAGCTTTCTTCTAGAAACGATGAACTTGAAATGCATGCTTCTAAGGAACCAGTTAGTTCATGTGAGGGCTGTAGGCTACTAAAACTTGATAATGAATCCTTAAATGTCAAGTGTGCTAAACTTGCTAAGGACTTACTAGATAAGTCACAAGAAAGTTGCTTGCGATGTTCTGTGATTGAGGGGGACTTGGATAAAATCCATGTCGAGCTTAGAAAGAAATTAGAAGACCAAGCCCATAGAATTAGAAATGCGTCTTGCGTTTCTTGTGAGGCCCTCAAGATTGAGGCAGCCGTGCTGAGGGAGAAAAATGTACGTGCTGAGAAAGCTCATCTTTCTGGTTCTTCTTCTTCTTCTTCTTCTTCCCCTGTTCTTCTTGTGCTTCTTTCTTTCGAGATTGCCAGTATCTTATGAGCACTCTCGAGAAGTTTGTTGGAGGCAAGAAGAAGCTCAATCTTATTCTAGACCAATCCAAGATTAGTAGATTCAATCAAGGTCTAGGATTTGATCCCTTGGAGCATGCTCGGACACATCCTCCCACCATTGTGCGCGGCTCCAAGAGTGGTGAGATTGTGGTAGCTCCCAGAGTGAGTACCACCGTTTTTTGGTCTGCTGGGGTTGTCCATAGGACTCCTGACCAGAAGGGTGTTACTCCTATTGCTTCTGCCTCTAGCAAGGCGAAGTACACATGCACCTTCTGTAAGAAGGATGGTCACCTAGTAGAATTCTGCTTCAGACGCGCCAAGATCACTCGGCGTGGCGTGTTCTTGCTCTTAGGGGTATTGAGGTCATCCCGGACTTTGAGTGCTCTAAGGCACACACCGCTTCTAGACAAAGTTAGAGAGTCGCTTGTTTTTGGGCAGCGTCTAGGACTTGGTTTTCATGCTAGTCTTTGAGTTTTAGTCTTGGAGCTGTTCGTAGTCAGTCTTTCTGCCGTCCTCTTGATATTCCTCATTTTTCTCATCGAGGTAGATATCAGCGGCGCGAGGCGTTTTCTGGTAGGAGTTTTAGGCGGCTTCACTGGGTGGTTCGGCTTTTGCACCACCAGCGAGCCAACCCGATTTCGACTCCTAGATCATCTACTAGAGTTGCTACTGATCTTGTTAGGGTTAAACGTCAGAGAGACACTCAAGTCCAGTCTTCTTCAGTGGCTGGTACTCTGAGGCGTCGAGTGGTTCAGTATTGGGTCCCCAAGTCTTCACTCTATCCCAATACTGAGTCATCTTTCCCTCTTGTGTCAATTCCTTGTGTCATGTCTATGCGATGATTCTTTTAAGTGCCTTTTGCCTTTCTCATGGCATGAGTCGCTTGAGGCTAGCTTGAGGATGTGATCACTACCTAGTGGAGTGGTTTTGGGTCATCTTGTGGACTTGTCCTTTCTTAATTCGATTCTTAGTCCATGAATTGTCCGAGGCATCATCTTCGCCGTACATAAGTAGTGGACCTCGTTTTTCCTCGAGGTACCCACTCACGGCAAGAGTTGAAGGTAAGTATGTTGGTTATGTTGATCTTTACTAATCTCATCTAGGATCGGTTTGTCGCTTTTCAATGTTGGCACTCGATGTGAATTTCGAGTTGGCCTTTGCGGCTTGTCTCTAGAGGATTGGATCTTCTTGCATGACCATCATGAGCATCATGCTAACCTACATGTACTTTCAACTTTGTTTGCCTCGTGTTTCGCTCCACAAGTGTTGAGCTTCATGATAACAGCATTGGGGACTTCCACTTCCATGGTGAGCTATCTCATACCCTCATGTCGGTTATACTTGTGATCATCATTTCCATGACATGTTGTGATTGCTCTTGCTCCCATGTGTATTATATGTACTTTGCTAGGTCTTGTTAGTTTTTGTCTGTCTTGTTTTGTGCCATAGCATGTTTTCCCCAACCATCTTTGTGCTTCATGTATTATATCCTAAATTCATGAGCTTTTCCCAGCATGTGATTTTCTTGTTTTTATCCTGTCCATGATATTGTTCATTTGGTATGAGCATTTGTATTAACTATGGGCACGTGCTATATATCATTTACTTTATTTTGTCATGAGTAGTATCTAGGTTATATGACCCTGATTTTCTATTACATCCATGATTAGCTTTGTTTAGACTTTGTTTGTCAGACTTTGTGCTACATGTGAGTGCCTTTCATGAGATTAGGGTCATATGATCTAGTTACCGCTGTATGACTTATATTGTTCATGATCACCTTTTATTGTCCTTCATGCTTATATGCTTCATACCTATTTTGCATGAGCTTGTGTTCTTCATTCATGGCATGTATTCATCATCATGCATAGAGTGTTGCCATAAGTAGCTTCTCATCTTTGTGTCCACGGTCACCATTTACTTTCATGCTGCCTGTGTCCTCATTACCTTTTGTTTGGTCTTCTTTTGACGGGCCTTTTCGCAGCATGTAAATATTATTATTGAGACTATGGATAAATGGATCTTGATGTTGCTAATTGGTTTGTTTTATGCATGATCCTCTTTGGTTGTCCTCATTCATCTTGCTCATGGTATATCTAGTAGCATGTTGTTGTGCTTCGTTGTGGTATTTCTTCATTTACATGCTCATTGCCATGTTTAGGGTAGTATCTTGATCCATGTATTTCTAGGCTTGCACATGATCCCTACTAGCATTTTGTTCTTTGTGATGCACCTTGCTTAGCTTCTTACACTTGACATGCAGTGCTATGGTGCACCTTCTTTGTTGTTTATCATGTGGATATGTTTTCATTGTTGTCTATGGATATATGGATCTTGATGCTATCTTTAGCTTGGTTGTGATACATGATCTTACATTACCTTCTGCATCATGTTCATGCTCTAGATGATCGTTTGCCACACTTTTCCTGTATCTTGTCCATTCGTGCCTAGGAACTGGATCTGCCTAACCCTAGTCTCGAAAGCATAGATTTGTTGGATGCATGTGTGTAGGCTTTCTAGTGAGGAGACCATCATCCTAGGAATATATCTAAGTCTTCTTCCTTTGCTTTTTGGATCCACTTCAGGTCATTTGCCACTACTTGCACTACACTGCAGTAGGTAAGTACCTCTGAAAATGTTGATGATAGTGATGGGTCTCTCAGGAGGTTGTGGTTCTTTTGTAGGTAGAGCTTGTGTCCTGTTTGTCTAGAGTCTTTTAGTTGGACTTCTAGTATAGTTAGGTTGCTTCTTACCTTGAGCCGTCTTGCTCCTTAGAGACCATGTGGTTTTAGATCTTATCTCTTTTCCTCTAGCTTTCTACCTATCTCTCGTGAGGTGAGAGTTTTAGAGTGTGCCTCAAGGGGAGTAGAGTGTGTTCAGGGGGATTTGAGCTTGGGTTTATGAGCTCATATGGCATATCTTGAGGGGGAGCTGATCTGTATTATATGTATTTATTTTCTTCCAAGTTTCCTTTCTCTTGTTTCTTCTGGGTGACTTTGGACTTGTTTTCTTGAGTTGAGTTCACTCAATTAGATTTCTGGCATGCCTTGCATGGTCCTCTTATCTTGTGCTTTAGGTTGCTATCATGCGTGATTAGCTGTTCTCTCTTCTCTCTAGGTTGAGTTCCCTCACAGTCTTATAAGTCTAGCAGGTTTTGGGGCCTCACAGGTAGGCAGTGTCTGTGTGCACTCCTTAGTTGGGATCTAGAGTCGACTTCCTATGTCGAGTCTCTGGGAAGATAAGAGCGAGTCTGAGCCGTAGTGAGTCTCTTCTATCTTATCTATGCTCAATAGCCATCCAGTTTTGCAGTTTTTCGACTTCTTCTCCTCATTCTGTTTTTCTGGTTATTATTGAGTTCATTCGGGTTTTATTTATGCCTAATCTTGATAATAACTCAACTTTAACCAGATTTGAGCTTAAAATTGATTCATTTGTTGAGGGGGAGTTTGGGAATCTGTTCATGCATTGCTTATAGACTGCATTTCCTGTTTAATGAGCATTGTCTAGTATGCAATTGATTCAATCTTCATGCTATACACCATGCTATATCATATGGAGGAACTAGCTTAGATATGTCCAAGTTCATTTAACTTACTAAGCTTAAAAATGAAATAAGCCTTAAATGAAAAAAACTTGATGAAACTTGTTGCTTTTACTTGCTAGGTTTCTTCTCTAGAGGTTTGTGCCATAATTTGAGAAATTTTGGAGCTCTCTAGAGTCCCTATAGCAACTTGGGTGAAACTAGTTTGTTTCATACTTGAGTCCTTCATTTGCTCATGAATCATTATGCTAAAAATTAAAATTAAGCAAAATTGACTCTTCTTGACTCCACACCTTGCATTTCCAAGATAGCTTCCCATTGCACTTGGGATGAACTTGGAGTGCATCGTGTATGACCTAGACCCTCCTCTTAAAAGTTCATCTTGAGATGGTCGCATATGGCTTGAGTCATTTGCTTGTCAAAAGAAAATGCAAATAAAAAATAAGTGGGTAAAGAATGCAAATAATGTCAAACATTTGCACCCCGCTATGTCTTGTATGATGATAAATCAAAAATTTGCATTAAGTGATAAATGTGCCCGAAGGACCTTGTATGCTCTTCTAGATTCCCCAAAGTGTTGAGCAGGTTGAACTCTAGGTTTTCCTTTTGATCTTTAGAGTGGCTATTCTTCTATTTTTGAAACTAAAGCTAAGCGTTGCACTTGTCAAATCTTGCTAAAAATAAAATATTCAAAACTAAGCTCGTATTTGCACTTGGACATGTCTTAGACTAGTCTAATCTAAAAATTGACTAGCTTGGTGTCATATCTTGTCATTGCGATCAATTGGATAATCTTCAAAGCTCCCTTAGGTTGCATTTCATGCATACATAAAAAGAGGGAGAAAATTCCATTTTGATGCCTATATTGCCAAAAGGGGGAGAAAATGTAGAAAATGCATCATTAAAAAAAAAGATAAAAATGTGAAAGCTTGTTGGTTCTTATGATCTTTGTAAATCTTTGCTATTTCTTATGGATCATAATCACATTTGGCACTTTTGATTGGTTTTTAGAGCTTTTGTGGAAAACTTGCTCTTTTCATGGTCTTCCTCTAAATTCTTTCTGCCAACTTGGTCATGATTTTATATCTTTCTCTCTGGACCAAGTTTGGCTTTGCAATCAAATTGCTTTCTTCTTCTCTCATTCAAACTCAAATTTATGCCTTTTGTGTGGTTTGTCAATATACTCATCAAGGGGGAGATTGAAGGACCATGTGGAGGTCCATCCATATTTGTGATGAGTATTTGACTTTATTTGAGCAAGGTGTGCTCAAGTTTGAGTTTGATTTGGATTGATTTTCAAGCTAGAGCAATTTGAGTGGCTGATTGGAGACCAGTCATCCGACCCCAAGTTCTGGTCGGAGACAAGTCATCCGACCCCGAGTGGTCGGGGCCTTGGCTGGTCGGAGACCAGTTGTCCGACCCCGAGTGGTCTGGGCCTTGACTGGTCGGAGACCAGTGGTTAGACCTCGAGTGGTCGGGATGGAGACCAGTGATCAGACCTCGAGAGGTCGATATAGTTTATTGCATATCATTGTGGGCATTTCTATGTGATGTGTTTCCTTGTCTTTGATGATTGCAGGGCGACGGTGCTAGGTCATGGTGAGGCGGAGGATGACCGGGACTAGGCGAGGAGCGTCGGAGGTCCAGAATGTCGGGAGATTGCCGGAAGATGATCGGAGACGGAGTCCGGGCAAGTCAAGTAGGCAAGGAAAGGAGATGATGCTAGCTAGATGCCGCGTGGATCAATGAGGACCGTCGGATTGCGGTCTAGTTGATAGGTTAGCGGGTCTAGGTAGTATGCTTTGAAATCCGTGCAAGAAAACCCGGTATGTGTGTGGGTTTTGGGTTAGCCCTTGCATGGCTGTGTGTGTGGGTTAATCCTAGCCCTTAGATGAGTGCTCTAGGGTTGAGGGACTCATCCAAGGGTGGTAGGTGGCCCAAGAGTAGTATAAATAGGGGTGGAGGGGTAGCCTCCTCCTCTCGAAGGTTTTTGAGGTTTTTGATGCCCCTTTGAGCTTTGCCCACATGAATGTGAGGCTTTGTAACCTCTCCTTCCAGAAATGAAATGTTTCCTCAAATCATTTCTTTTCTTTGTGCATTTACATTACGAATTTAAATTACGCAATTTACATTATGCACTTAAATTTCGTAATTAAATTCAGCACTTACATTCTTGCAATTTACATTTATGTAATTTGGATTTGCCTCCCCTCCTTCTCAATGCTGTTCTTCTAGGATGTCTTGAGGGTGTTCATTTGGTTTTACATCTTTCTTACACTCTTGGATAGACTAGAGATCAAGTTTTTTTTATCAAATTGCAAATCTGTCCAGAACTTGTTCTTCACGCAGCAGTCAGCGTTTGATTTTTCTAAAAATATAAAAAACTCATTTTTGAGTGATTATTGTTGGAGAAGGTGCAGGACTCATATATACATCTGTAGAAAATTTCTTGAGTCCACTGGTTCCACCAATTGAGAGCTATGAAGTGAAAACCGAGCCTCAAATTTTTTGGTTGAAGTTTCTGACTATCTGTATTGCTTGATTTTTCATTCTTATTCTACAAAGCATTCTGAGGTGATTTTTGGGGGAGTGGTTCATGTATCAACTGCTCATAGGGACAAAAATTCCCAAAAATTGTAGAGCAACAGAATCTCACCAACCACCTGTTCCAACTGAGGACAATCTCTGAAAATCTGCTTTAACTTTTGTGAAAAGAAACTTTGGTGTTTTAGCTTTATCTCTTTTAGAAAAGAAGTCTTTTGAGTTGATTCCTCTTTTGTTTGGACACTTGACAACCAGGATTGTGATTAAAAACCCCTCACATGATTCATGGTTGTTATCCATGCAAGCTAGGGGTACACATAGTTGTCTAATTGTTCTGGATTTTAGAGGGTGTGTGAATCTGAGAAGCACCATTTTGAACGAAAATCTTCGGGTGCTTTAGATTTTTATTGCAAGAGTGTTTGGAGTACTTTGAGTGGGGGAATTTTATTTGGGATCATTCACCCCCCCTCAGATCGCCATTTCGATCTTTCAAGCTTGGTCAGGGAGGGCGCCGCTGGGGGAGCTTGAGGGGGGACGCGCCAATGGGGGAGGACGCAGCTGGGGTAGGGGACGCACCGGTCGGGGTAGTTCGAAGGGTGACGCGGCGGTGAGGGAGGTTGGTAGGGGCTGCCGGGATGCTGGAACCGAGCTAGGGTTAGGAGGCCTGGGCGGCGCGCGGTGGCAATCAATATCAATTCTAATGTGTAAGAACGAAGAATTAATACTGTCGGCTTTTAATGTGTAAGAAACAATCATTGTCGGTTCCTAATATAAACCGATACAAATATGAGGCAAATCACTATCGGTTCCGAATATAAACCGATACAAACGAACCGATAGAATATAACAAAAGTACTATCGGTTTTTTTTTCTGAAAATCGATACAAATGTGACCAAAGCACAATACAAATACAAAACAAATCACTATCGGTTTCTACCATAAACCGATACAAATAGAGTCGAAAATACTATCGGTATGTACCACGAACTGATACAAATGTATAAATATTACTATCGTTTGTTTAGGAAAACCGATACATATGTGACAAAATGGCTATCGGTTTTTACTATGAAGGACCACGTGGAGGTCCATCCATGTTTGTGATGAGTATTTGACTTTATTTGAGCAAGGTGTGCTCAAGTTTGAGTTTGATTTGGATTGATTTTCAATTTGAAGCAATTTGAGTGTTGGTTGCTCTTCTTTGTGCTACCGGCCTAGGGGTAGTAGCACCGGACCATTGAGAGCAATTATGATCGATTAATTATTTTGGGATAATCATTGCATATCATTGTGGGCATTGCTATGTGATGTGTTTCCTTGTCTTTGATGGTTGCAGGGCGATGGTGCTAGGTCATGGTGAGGCGAAGGATGACCAGGACTAGGCGAGGAGCGTCGGAGGTCCAGACGGTTGGGAGATCGCCGGAAGATGATCGGAGACGGAGTCACCGTAGTGATGACTGATGCACCAGGATAGCTTTTACATATGGACGCTGTTGGTCCAGCTAGAGTGCAGTCAGCAGGAGGGAAGTGGTATGTTCTTGTCATAGTTGATGATTTTTCTAGATATTTTTGGGTGTTTTTCATGTCCTCGAAGGATGAGACTTTTACCCATTTTAGGGGTTTACTTTCACGTAATTTGGATTTGCCTCCCCTCCTTCTAAATGCTGTTGATCTTGGATGCTTTGAGTGTGTTCATATGGTTTTACATCTCTTTTGCACTCTTGGATTGAGTAGAGAACATCTTTTTTTTCAAGTTCCAACTTTGTTCAGAACTTGTTCTTTGTGCAGTATTTAGTATTTGATTTTTATAAAAATATAGAAAACTCCTTTTTACGTGATTCTTCTTGTAGGAGGTGAGGGACTCTGGTATCCATTTGCAGAAAAATTTTGGAGTTCACTTGTTGCACCGTTTGGGCGCCATGAGGTGAAAACCGAGCCCCAAACTTTCTGCTCGAAGTTCTTGACTGACTGTGTTCTTCGATGTTTCCTGTTTTTTCTGTAAGGCTTTTTGAATAGAAATTTGGTGGAGTTATTCACGACTCTGATGCTCATAGGGAGAAAAATTCTCAAAATTTTGTGAGCTGCAGAAACCCGCCAACCTCCTGTTCAAATTGAGGACAAGTTCTAGAAATTCTGCTTTTGCTTTTCTGAAAGTGACTTTTGTGATTTGAATTGATGTTCTTTCTAAAAGAAAGAGTTGGATTGATTCCTCTTTATCTTGGACACTAGACAACCAGGATTGTGACTCAAAAATCCCCACATATTTTATGGTACTTATCCATGCAAGCTTGGGGTACACATAGTTGTCTAGTTTTTCGGGTTTTTCACGATTTCCTTTGAGTGATCTTGTCGAGGTTTTTATTGGAGTATTTTGGGGGAAAATTTATTTGCGACCATTCACCCCCCCTCTGTTCGCCATCTCGATCATTCAATTGGTATCAGAGCCAGTTTTGCTCTTCCATAGATCTTGACCGGTCTCAAGAGCCATGGCGATGGACAAGTATTCCACCAAGCCTTCCATTTTTTCTGGAGTCGATTTTCCATTCTGGAAGTCGCGCATGGAGTCATACATCACTGCCCAGGGCTTCCTGATATGGCAGAACGTGAAACTCCCATATGAGGTTCCTGCCGATGAAAACGTCACGACCGGCAATATGGCTGATGTTGAGGCGAATGCTAAGGCAAGGAACATTCTCATCTGAGGTCTTAGCGCGATGAGTATGACATGATTTCTCACCTTCGTTACGCTCATGAGATTTGGGTGACCCTCGATGCTTACCATGAGGCACTACCCAAATCAAGGCGGTTCAGCAGGACCAATTCAAGCATGAGTTCAACAAGTTTGAACAAAGACGCTGGTGAGAGTCTTGATGAGTGCTTGGTCATTTTACCAAGATCTTGGCGATCTTGACGGTTGGTTGCATATACGACTCGGATAATGCTCGACATTTCTTGACCGCTTTCGATTTGCGTGTTTGGGAGATGAAGGTGACCACCATCAAGGACACCAGCGACTTGTCCACTCGACTCTTGGCGGGCTTTATTCCGCCTCAAGACTCATGAGATCGATGTCGTCTCACGGAAGGCGAAATCTCGATCGATGGCCTTGGTCACCGATCCCATTGGATCTTCTTCTTACGATCCTTCTATTGGTTTCTCTCTTTACGCCCTTTGTGAGCTAAGCGATGTACAACTGAAAATTTTTCCAGAAAATGAGCTTGCTCTTCTCGCTCATAAGTTTTCATATGCATACAAGAGAGTTAGAGAGGAAGAGAGTGGGATGATCACTGTTTGAGTGTGGTGGCCCCAACCACATTCGAGCAAAGCTATCCCAAGGTGGAGAAGGGCAAAAACGAACAAGGCGGTTCGGGCAAGAACAACTACATTGACAAGAACCGCAACAAGAAGTCTCGGTTCGAGCCGACGCGTGAGAAGAAGTACCGCAACTTCTCCAAGAACAAGAAGCTTTTCCACGCATCCTCGGCGGCAGCGACATCAACCTCTTCGACACGGAGACATGGGCGGCGAGGCGAGGATGATCCGCAAGAGAAGAAAGGCGGCGGCGACTTCTCGGCATGTGCTTCATGGCCGGCGCCAGCGGCATCGGCGACCGAGCTCTACAAATGACTCGGACGAGGTACCCTCCTATGACCAGCTCAATGAAGCTTTCTGCAAATTAGGAAAATTTCACGCTAGAGCTAGAGCTAGGTGTATGGAGCTTGAGAATGAAGTAGGTACCTTGACTCGGGAGTTAGCTTCACTTAGATCTTGTCCCTCCCGAGTCACTGATGACTGTACTTTGTGTGATGCTTTGCTTGTGGAGTTAGAGAACCTAAGGACTATGCATGATAGTGTGTTGTCTTAACTAGATAGTCTTAGGTTGAAGAATGCTAGCAATGAATATGTTAATACTCCTTCTGTAGATGCTAGTTTTCTTCATGCTCACTCTACTCCTTCTTGTGCTAATTGCCCTAAATTGTTTGCCGAAATTGATGCCATGAGCGAACACCTTAGAAAGCTTTGTGCTAGAAATAATGAACTTGAATTGCATGCTTCTAAGGACCCAGTCAGCTCATGTGAGGGTTGTAGGCAACTAAAACTTGACAATGATGCTTTGAATGTCAAGTGTGATCAACTTGCTAAGGACTTACTAGATAAGTCAAAAACTGGTTGCCTGCTGTGTGTTGGGGTTAAGGATGATCTGGATCAAATCCATGTCGAGCTTAGGAAGAAGTTAAAAGACCAAACCCTTAGGATTAGAGATGCTCCTTGCGTTTCTTGTGAGGCCCTCAAGATTGAGGCAGTAGTGCTAAGGAACAAAAGCACGTGCTAAGAGATCTTCTCTTGCTGGTTCTTCTTCTTCCTCTCCTTCCCCCTGTTCTTCTTGTGCTTCTTTCTTTCGAGATTGCCAGTATCTTATGAGCACTCTCGAGAAGTTTGTTGGAGGCAAAAAGAAGCTCAATCTTATTCTAGACCAATCCAAGATTAGTAGATTCAATCAAGGTCTAGGATTTGATCCCTTGGAGCACGCTCGGGCGCATCCTCCCACCATTGTGCGCGGCTCCAAGAGTGGTGAGATTGTGGTAGCTCCCATAGTGAGCACCACCGTGTTTAGGTCTACTGGGGTTGTCCATAGGACTTCTGACTAGAAGGGTGCTTCTCCTGTTGCTTCTGTCTCTAGCAAGGCGAAGTACACATGCACCTTTTGTAAGAAGGATGGTCACCTAGTAGATTTCTGCTTCAGACGCGCCAAGATCACTCGGCATAAGCGTGTTGCTGCTCTTAGGGGTATTTAGGGTCATCCCCAGACTTTGAGTGCTCCTAACGTACACCGCTTCTAGACGAGTTAGAAAGTCGCTTTGTTTTTGGCGAAGTCTAGGACTCGGTTTGCATGATGGTTCTTCGAGTTTTAGTCTTGGAGCTGTTCGTAGTCAGTCTTTCCGCCGTCCTTTTGATATCCCTCATTTTTTCCATCGAGGTAGATATCAGCGGCGTGATGTGTTTTCTAGTAGGAGATTTAGTAAGCCTCAGTGGGATGGTCTGGCTTTTGCACCACGGCGGGCTAACCCAGTTCCAGCTTCTAGATCATCTAGTAGAGTTGCTACTGATCATGTTAAGGTTAAACGGTAGAAAGACACTCGAGTCCAGTCTTCTTCTTTGGCTGGTACTCTGAGGCGTCGTGTGGTTCAGTATTGGGTTCCCAAGTCTTCACTCTATCCCGATCTTGAGTCATCTCTCTCTTGTGTCTTGATCGGGTTAAATCGGATGGGAAGGAGATATTTGGATTATCGACTCGGTTGTTCTCGTCATATGACCGGAGATTCTCGATGGTTCTCTTCCCTAGTTCGAGCCCCCGGTGATGAGCTGATCACTTTCGGGGATGCTTCTTCAGGTAGAGTCATCGCTAAAGGTACCATTTGCATTAATGACAATTTCATTCTTAAAAATGTTGCCTTAGTAAGTAAGCTGCAATACAATTTACTTTCTGTTTGTCAGCTTATTGATGACTCTTTCGAGGTGAGTTTTAAGAGTAATGCCTATAGAATCCTCGATTAATCAGGAGGGTTAGTTTGTGGGATTTCTAGATTTGGGAGAGTCTTTCGTGCTGATTTTTCTGCTTCTTCGGAGACTCTCTTTGATGTTTGATTATACGAGTCCGTGATCTCTCCTTACGGCATAGGAGACTTGGTCACATTGGTTTTGATCATTTGACCGAGTTAGCGACCACGATCTCATTCGGGTTTGCCCAAACTCAAGATGGTCAAAGACTTAGTTTACTCTCCTTGCCGACATGGCAAGATGGTTAGTGCTTCTCATCCTCCGATCCGTAGTGATGGTGATGCACCGAGATAGCTTTTACATATGGACATTGTTGGTCGGCTAGAGTGCGATCGGCGGGGAGGGAAGTGGTATGTTCTTGTCATCGTTGATGATTTTTCTAGATATTTTTGGGTGTTTTTCATGTCCTCGAAGGATGAGACTTTTACCCATTTTAGGGGTTTGGCTCTTCTTATCCCTCCGAGACCATCTTTGTAGAAGATGAGGATGATGGAGATGATGGTGTTCCACCGGATCCAATCCCCTCTACACCTGAGGTGCCTCCTGTTTCCATTTCTGCACCTCAGGAAGGCCAGCCCTTGCCTTCCGACTCTTCTTCAGCTAGTGGCTCTACTCCTGCCTCTTCTTTGCATGAGGTAGAGGCCACTTCTGCTTCTAGATCTCCCCGTCATATTCAGTGTTCTCATCCACCTGATTAGATCATCGGCGATCTATTTGAGCGAGTTACTCGCTCAAAATCAAGTTTGTCCAGTTTCTGCCTTCACTCTGCCTTTGTTGCCTCCTTTGAGCCGAAGGATGTTTCTCATGCATTATCCGATGAGTCGTGGATTAATGCTATGCATGAGGAACTTGAGAACTTTGAGAGGAACGAGGTATGGCAGCTTGTCGAGCCCCCATCTGGTCATAATGTAATTGGGACCAAGTGGGTGTTCAAAAACAAGCAGAGTGAGGATGGGGTTGTAGTTGGAAACAAGGCTAGGCTAGTTGCGCAGGGCTTTTCTCAGGTTGAGGGTCTTGACTTTGAGGAGACCTTTGCCCCTGTAGCTAGGCTAGAGGCTATCCGAATCCTGCTTGCATTTTCTGCATTCAAAGGTTTCAAGCTTTATCAAATGGATGTTAAGAGTGCATTCCTCAATGGCTATATTGAGGAAGAGGTTTATGTCAAGCAACCTCCAGGATTCGAGAACCCCATGTTTCTGAGTCATGTATACAAGCTTTCCAAAGCTCTGTATGGACTCAAGCGAGCCCAGAGCATGGTATGAGAGGCTCAAGTCTTATCTTCTCACCATGACTTTAAAATGGGCATAGTAGACAAAACTCATTCATTAGACACCATGAATCTCATTTTCTTCTTGTCAGTTATGTGGGCGATATCATTTTGGTGGCTCCTCTCATTCTCTTGTATCTCGGTTTTGATGTGATGAGTCTGAGTTTGAGATGAGTATGATGGGCGAGTTGAGCTACTTTCTTGGCTTCGGATCAAGCGGACTCGAGAGGGCACTTTCTTGCATCAAGGCAAGTACACCGTGACCTCTGAGGCGCTCGATATGTCGATGGGAAGCGGTGATGACTCCTATGGCCACTGCTGCTGTCCTCGAGCCCGATAAGGATGGTGAGCCTCTTGATCAAAAGGAGTTTGAGCATGATCTGCTCCCTCTTGTACCTCACTGCTCCGAGGCTGAACATACATTTATTTGTGTGTGCGTGCGCTCGATTTCAAGCTTCTCCTCGCGCCTCTCACGCCTTGGTGGTCAAGCGCATCTTTAGGTACCTTCGTGCTACCATTGATTATGGTATTTGGTACTCTTCTTCTTCTTGTCTATCTCTTAGAGCCTTTTCCGATCTTGACTTTCTTTGGTGTAGGATAGATAAGAAGAGCACTTCTGGCACTTGCCAATTCATTAGCACTTCTCTTGTTTCTTGGTCATCTAGGAAGCGATGCAGGTTGCACTGATCCACGGCGAGGTGAGTATGTTCTTTGACCGATTCTTTGTAGCAGTGCTCTGGATGAGATCGTCCTTGCGGGACTATGGGTTAGAGATAGAGAGTGTGCCACTTTTACGTGACAACACTTGACTATTTGCATTGCTAAAACCCGATTGCAACATTCCCGGACCAAGCACATTGATATTAGATATCACTTCCTTAGAGACCATGTGGAGAAGGAGATATCGCACTCGATTCAGAGAGTGACCTTGATTAGCGATATCTTCACCAAGCCTTTGGATAGCTCAGCATTTGTTGCCTTGAGGAGTGAGCTTGGAGTCGTGAGCCCTTACGGCCTTTCGTGAGGGAGCTGGTTTGAATATTATGTATTATATGTTTTCTTCAGCGTTTTCTTTTCTTTGTGCTTCTTACAGGTGACTTTGGGCTTGTTTTCTTGAGTTGAGTTCACTCACTTAGACTTACAGCATGACTTACATGGACCTCTTATCTTGTGCTTTAGGTTGCTATCATGCATGATTATTGTTCTCTCTTCTCTCTAGGTTGAGTTCCCTCACAGTCTTATAAGTCTAGCGGTATTGGGCCTCACAGGTAGGCAGTGCAGTGTGCACTCCTTAGTTGGGATCTAGAGTCGACTTCCCTATGTCGATCTCTGGGAAGATAAGAGTGAGTTTGAGCCGTAGTGAGTCTCTTCTATCTTATCTATGCTCAATAGCCATCCAGTTTTGCAGTTTCGACTTCTTCTCCTCATTCTGTTTTTTAGTTATTATTGAGTTCATTCGTGTTTTCTTTATGCCTAATCTTGATAATAACTCAACTTGAACCAGATTTGAGCTTAAAATTGATTCATTTGTTGTGGGGAGTTTGGGAATCTGTTAGTGCATTGCATATAGATGCATTTCTGTTTAATGAGCTTTGTCTATTATGCAATTGATTTCTTCTTCATGCTATACACCATGCTACATCATATGGAGGAAATCACTAGCTTAGATATGTCCAAGTTCATTTAACTTGCTAAGCTAAAAAAATGAAATAAGCCTTAAATGAAAAACTTGATAAAACTTGTTGCTTTTACTTGCTAGGTTTCTTCTCTAGAGGTTTGTGCCATAATTTGAGAAATTTTGGAGTTCTCTAGAGTCCCTATAGCAACTTGGGTGAAACTAGTTTGATCCATGCTAGAGTCCTTCAATTGCTCATGAATCATTGTGCTAAAAATGAAAATTAAATAAAATTGACTCTTCTTGTGCACATACGACTCAACACCTTGCATTCACAAGACCGCTTCCCATTGCACTTGGGATGAACTTGGAATACATCGTGTTTGACCTAGACCATCCTCTTAAGAGTTCATCTTGAGATGATCGCATACGGCTTGAGTCAATTGGTTGTCAAAAGAAAATGCAAATAAATTAAAAACAAAGACATATGTGGGTAAAGGATGCAAATAATGTCAAACATTTGCACCCCGCTATATCTTGTATGATGATGAATCATAATTTGCATTAAGTGATAAATGAGCCTGAAGGACCTTGTATGCTCTTCTAGATTCCCCAAAGTGTTGAGTAGGTTGAACTCTAGGTTTTCCTTTTGATCCTTAAAGTGGCTATTCTTCTATTTTTGAAACTAAAGCTAAGTGTTGCACTTATCAAATCTTGAAAAAATGATATATTCAAAACTAAGCTCGTATTTGCACTTGGACATGTCTTAGTTTAGTCATCTTCTGAAATTGACAAACTTGGTGTAATATCCTTCCATTTTGATCAATTGGATAATCTTCAAAGCTCTTTCGATTGCATTTCTAGCATACATAAAAAGAGGGAGAAAATTACATTTTGATGCCTATATTGCCAAAAGGGGGAGAAAATGTAGAAAAGGCATCATTAAAAAAAAGAGAGAGATAAAAATGTGAAAGCTTGTTGGTTCTTATGATCTTTGTAAATCTTTGCTATTTTTTATGGATCATAATCACATTTGGCACATACGATTGGTTTTAGAGCTTTTGTGGAAAACTTGCTCTTTTTATGGTCTTGCTCTAAATTATTTCTGCCAACTTGGTCATGATTTTATATCTTTCTCTCTGGACCAAGTTTGGCTTTGCAATCAAATTGCTTTCTTCTTCTCTCATTCAAACTCAAATTTATGCCTTTTGTGTTGTTTGTCAATATACTCATCAAGGGGGAGATTGAAGGACCATGTGGAGGTCCATCCATGTTTGTGATGAGTATTTGACTTTATTTGAGTAAGGTGTGCTCAAGTTTGAGTTTGATTTGGATTGATTTTCAATTTGAAGAAATTTGAGTGTTGGTTGCTCTTCTTTGTGCTACCGGTCTAGGGGTAGTAGCACCGGACTATTGAGAGCAATTATGATCGTTTAATGATTTTGGGATAATCATTGCATATCATTGTGGGCATTTCTATGTGATGTGTTTCCTTGTCTGTGATGGTTGCAGGGCGACGGTGCTAGGTCATGGTGAGACGGAGGATGACGGGACTAGGCGAGGCGTCGGAGGTCGAACAGTTGGGAGATCGCGGAAGATGATCGGAGGCGGAGTCGGGCAAGTCAAGAAGACAAGGAAAGGAGATGATGCTAGCTAGATGCGCGTGGATCAATGAGGACCGTCGGATTGAGGTCTAGTTGATAGGTTAGCGGGTCTAGGTAGTATGCTTTGAACCGTGCAAGAAAACCCGGTATGTGTGTGGGTTTTGGGTTAGCCTTGCATGGCTGTGTGTGTGGGTTAATCCTATCCCTTAGATGAGTGCTCTAGGGTTGAGGACTCATCCAAGGGTGGTAGGTGGCCCAAGAATAGTATAAATAGGGGTGGAGGGTAGCCACCTTCCTTGAAGGTTTTGAGGTTTGTGAATGCTCATTTGAGCTTTGCCCACATGAAAGTGAGGCTTTGTAACCTCTCCTTCCAGAAATGAAAATTTTATCCATCCATCTCTGAATTTATTTTTTGCGCATTTACATTATGTCTTTACTTTGACAAGAAAGTAGCTCAACTCGCAATTTAAATTCATGGTGAGAAGATAAGACTTGAGCCTCTCATACCATGCATTTACTTTCTCGACATAAACCTCTTCCTCAATATAGCCATTGAGAATGCACTCTTGACATCCATTTGATAGAGCTTGAAGCCTACGGGATCACAGAGAATGCAAGCGAGGATCCTAATAGCCTCTAGTCTAGCTAATTAGTCAAGATTCTGCAACTAGCTAATTTACTTTGAACACACAATTTGCTGATTTGCCTCAAAGTTCCTCCTTCTAAATGCTGTTGATCTTGGATGACAAACTGATTTTGAGTGTGTTCATATGGTTTTACATCTCTCATTTGCACTCTTGGATTGAGTAGAGAATCCTCATCTTCTTTTTTCAAGTTAGCCTGAGGCTACTTTGTTCCTATGCGAACTTGTTCTTATCTAGGTTACAGGACTTCAAGATAAAACATTTAGTATTTGATGTTTATAGAAAAAATATAGAAAAAGTCTTTTGTTAGTGATTCGCCATTTTAGGAGAAGAGGAGACTCACACAAAAACTCTCAAAGTGAATTCTTGAACTCCGGACTCTGATATCCACTTGCTAAAGAAAAATTTTTCATCACTACGGTGGCTGGAGGATGAGAAGCGATAACCATCTTGCCATGTCGGCAGGAGAGCAAACTAAGTCTTTGACCATCTTGAGTTTGGGCAAACCCGAATCGAGATCATGGTCGCTAACTCGGGTCAAATGATCAAAACCAATGTGACCAAGTCTCCTATGCCGAAGGAGAGATCACGGGACTCGAAGCAATCAAACATCGAAGAGAGTCTCCAAAAGAAGCGGAAAAATCAGCGCGAAAGACTCTCCCAAATCTAGAAATCCATAAACTAACCCTCACGATGAATCAAGGATTCTCGAGGCATTACTCTTGAAGCTTACCTCGAAAGAGTCATCGATAAGTTGAAAGCAGAGAGCGGATTGTATTACGACACTTACTAAGGCAACATCTTTAGAATGAAATTTTGGTTAATGCAGATGGTACCTTTAGCAATGACTCTACACGAAGATGCATCCCCAAAAGTGATTAACTCATCAGGGGCTCGGACTAGGAAGAGAACCAGCGAGAATCTCGGTCATATGGCGAGAACAACCAGGAGTCAACAATCCAAACATCGCCCTTCCCCATCAAGCGAACTGATCAAGACACAAGAGAAAGATGACTCGATCTTGGGATAGAGTGAAGACTTAGGAACCCAATCTTGAACCATACGACACCTCAGTACCGACCACGGAAGAAGGCGGACTCGAGTATCTCTCGGCGCTCAATTCTCACACGATCGGGAGCAACTCGGTAGATAATCTAGGAGTCAAAAGCTGGGTTGTGCTTGTAGGAAGCGCGGTATGCTACGCTATACGAAAAAAAACTACGCGCAACGAGCTACTGCAAGAAGAGGATCATAGATAAGATTACCACTAGGCGCGGTTGCGGAATCCTTCAGCGTCGATGTAGTGGTTCGTCCTCGCCCTTGATCGTTGCGTCGATGTAGTGGATCGTCCTCGCCTCGCCGTGGATCGTCCTCCCACGCCTTGATCGCGCTGCGTCACGCGATAGTCCACATCGTCCGGAGATGGACGCCGTGCGTCGTGTGCAAGCACCTAGTCGCTCGGCGGCGCGAGAGGAGGAGGCTAGGGTTTCAAGTGAATCAAACCTAAACCGTGGAAAGCACACTCTGCGCCTTCCCTCCTCCCTCCTTATATAGCCACGCAGATGAAACCTAAACCGGGGCCCACCGGCATGCTAAGCCCACGAGGTTCATTAATTACGGATCAATCCAAATTAATGCGTCCCGCCATTAAGTGTGTGACCCTGCGAGTTCACATACGTTTGGACATGGATTCGGAAAACTCCTTTTCAATCCAATAGTTGGTAGCGGCTTCTTGCAAAGTATGCCAACTCCCAAACATCTTGTGATCAAATCGACAGAACCTATCAAAAGAACTCATGTAATAATCCCTTTGCCAAGTATATGAAGATTGATCTCAAAGCGCGAAGCATGTCATCCTTTGATGATTCAATCCATCTCGTATCCGTGATATATTAATAAGTTGTGATTGACTCCTCAATCACGGCATGCCATGCACTTTCTTAATCATATCACACGAGTGGCCTTGTCATATATCTCTGTTTCATTGGAGTGGCAAATTCCATCTTGATTGCTCACTTCCCTCTGCGTTTCATAGTAAACATGAAGCTACCTTTATGACTATCAGGTTAGGAAGTAGTGTTTGATAGCCCCAAGGAAACTATTACACATGTAGGGAATATGACAATCTCGAGTCTAAGGATCATACATCTTCTAGGTATGAGATACACGCGATGACACATAAGAATGAAACATTCTCGCGATGTCCCATAAATGGTCTATCTAACCCATGTTCTTCAACATGGTCCACAATGTAGAGATGATATCTCCATATCCCATGATCTATGAAGCATGATCATCGATCACAACATGTCTTGATCTATTCATCGTAGTCCTATCGATGATATCCGATCAGAGATATTTATCGAATTACATCATTAAGTAAAGAGCTTCATAATCAAGTCACATACTTGTTGATCAATACAATGATATACATTCATTGGACCAATAATCATATTATTATTCATAAACATAGTCATGTTACAATCATCTAAATGATTGCCTCAAGGGCATAACACTACTTGAGACGTAGTGGTGCAAAAGCGGACCATCCCGGTAAAATTTTGCTGGATCTCCTACCGAAAACACCTCACGCCGCGATATCTAACTCGATGGGAAAAGCGAGGAATATCAAGAGGGCGGGAAGAGCGACTCTGAACAGCTCGGGACTAAAACTCGAAGAACTAGCATGAAAACCAAGTCACGGATGTTGCCCAAAGCAGGCGACTCTCTAACTTTGTCTAGAAGCGATGTGTGTCTTAGGAGCACTCAAAGTGCAGGGATGACCCGAATACCCTAAGAGCAGCAACACGCTCACGCCCGAGTGATCTTGGCTCTTTGAGCGAAATCTACTAGGTGACCATCCTTCATACGAGAAGGTCTTTGTGTACTTCGCCTTGCTAGGCGGAAGCAATTAGAGTAACACCCATACGGTGGAAGTCCTATGGATAACCCCATGAGACCTAAACACGATGGTACTCACTGCAGGAGCTACCACAATCTCACCACTCTTGGAGCCGCGCAATGGTGGGAGGATGCGTCGGCGTGCTCCAAGGGATCAAATCCTAGACCTTGATTGAATCTACTAATCTTGGATTGGTCTAGAATAAGATTGAGCTTCTTCTTGCCTCCAACAAACTTCGAGAGTGCTCATAAGATCTTGGCAATCTCGAAGAAAGAAGCACAAGAAGAGCGAGGGGAAGGAGAGGAAGAAGAACCGAGAAAGATGAGCTCTCTCACGTGCATTTTCTCCTCGGCCGCAGTGCCTCAATCTTGAGGCCTCACAAGAAATGCAAGGAGCATCTCTAATTCTATTGGCTTGGTCTTCTAATTTCTTCCTAAGCTCGACATGGATTTTATCAAGTCCCCACAATCTCGATACATCATAAGCAATATTTTTGTGACTTATCTAGTAAGTCCTTAGCAAGTTGCACACTTGATATTCAGGGTTTCATTGTCAAGTTTTAATTGCTTCTGACCCTCACATGGTATTGGGTCCTTAGAAGCATGTGATTCAAGTTCATTGTTTCTAGCGACTTCCTAAGGTGTTCGCTCATGGCATCAATTTGGCAAGCAATTTAGGGCAATTAGAGCATGATGGAGTGGAGTGAGCATGAAGAAAACTAGCCTCAACGGGAATAGCATCAACGGAACTAGTGCTAGCATTCTTCAACCTAAGACCATCAAGTTCAACAAGCACACTATCATGTATGGTCCTTAGGTTCTCCAACTCCACAAGAATAGCATCACACAAGAGCAATCATGGTGACTCGGGAGGAGAAGATCTAAGTGAAGCTAACTCCCGAGTCAAGGTACTACTTCCTTCTCAAGCTCAGTACACCTAGCTCTAGCTCTAGCATGAAATTTTCCTAATTTGCGAAAGCTTCGTTGAGCTGGTCATAGGAGAGTACCTCGTCCAGTCATTTGTAGAGCTCGGGTCGTTGATGGAGTTCACTTGTTGCACCGTTTGCCTTAGGCGCCATGTGGTGAAAATCGAGAGCCAAACTTGATTGTCGTTGTGTTCTTCGATTTTGGCGACTGCAAATAAAAATTTTTTTCTGTAAGGCTTTTGAGGATAAATTTGGTGGAGTTCTTCATGACTCAGGATTTGATGCTCATAGGAGAAAATTCTCAAAATTTTGTGAGCTGCAGAAACCCACCAACCTCTGTTCAAATTGAGGACAAGTTCTGGAAATTCGCTTTTAGTTTTCGAAAGTGACTTTTGTGATTTGAATTGATGTCCTTTCTAAAAGCAAGAGTTTGAATTGATTCCTCTTTATCTTGGACACTAGACAACCAGGATTGTGACTCAAAAATCTCCACATATTTTATGGTACTTATCCATGCAAGCTTGGGGTATACATAGTTGTCTAGTTTTTGGGTTTTCACGATTTCCTTTGAGCGATCTTGTCGAGGTTTTGTTGGAGTATTTTGGGGAAAATTTATTTGCATGACCATTCACTCCCCCTCAAAGATGTGCAATAAACCATCAACTCATCACTTCGCCATCTCGGTCCTTCATACTATAAAGCACACCTTGCTCAAATACACAAATATAAAATCAATCACTATAGGTTTTTCAGGAAAATCGATACAAATATAATACAAAGCACTATTGATTTTATTTCAAAAACAGACGTCAATATCTCAATCGGTTTTTTTTCAAAACTGACACTGATGAATCATTTAGATGGATTATTATCGGTCTAACATGAAAATTGACACAGATGATATAACATATGCCTTTGCAATTTTTGCTTAAGTCATTACTATCGGTTCTTAAACAAAAACCGACACAAATGTTAAGTCATTACTATCGGTTCTTAAACAAAAACTGACACAAATGTTAAGTCATTACTATCGGTTCTTAAAAAAACCCGACACAAATAGAAATAAAATACTATCGGTTTTGTGGAAAAACCGATACAAATGTATGCCAATATCACTATCTATTTTTAGAATAAACCGACACAAATATGACAATCACTATTGGTTTTCTAGATAAAGCCTGATGAAGTCTGAATTTTCAGAATTCATTGATGAAAGAGTAAAATGCCACAGCTTTTACAGATATAGTTGGAATTATTTCAAATTTTGCAGAAACATACTTTGGGATATTATAGGTCTTTTCGAAAAAGAATTTTCGAAAAAAGAGTTAGCACTAAAAACAGATGCAAGAATTCACTTTGTAAGCATGATTTTTGCTTAAAGACTGCAAAAGTCAAAATGCTTAAAGACTGCAAAATTCAAAACTTATGCAAATAAAGTCCAGGTTTTTCCAAAATTTTCGTAAATAAACATTGGACTAGTTAGAAGCTTTCCCAAAAAGAAAAATATATAAACAAATTTTCTGATGCAGGAGGTGGGACTCACATAATCCTAGAATATTACCTACATAGGTTAAGATTAGTTTTTTGGCTACTATCAAAATGAAATAACTTATGATCAGTTGGTCTTTCTAAAATCTTTTGAATAAGAGAATTGTTACGAATGACCAACTAGTAAGTAGATTTCAAATATGTCACAATTTTCCCTGAGAGATTATAACCATACAACTTTACCCAAATAAAAGGCACGATAAAACATGTCTTAAACACTAATGGCTTAAGCCAAATGTAACATCCCAAAATTTGGCTTAATTAAGTTTTTATTGCTTAAATGTGCATTTATGATTTTCTGGAATTTATTTGGATTTTTCTGGATTTATTTGAAATTATTTTGAATTAAGTTTATTGACCTTTTATTCAAACCTATTTAAATCTGTGCAAAGTTAAAATAAAGTTTTGCCAAAAATATTTTATTTGAGTTCAGGATGTCTCAAGGAATTTTTGAGAATTTTCTGAGATTTTTCCTGATATTTATTTGCCTAAAACCAATTAAATGAATTTCTGGAATTAATTAAATTAATAAAGTTTTAAAAAATCCTTTGGAACAGTATTGGGCTGAAGCCCAATACTGTGCGCCTGAGGCCCGCTTCGGGCGGCCCAATCGGCCCGTCTCGGGTAAACCCTAGCCGCTTCGATCTGCGCCGTTGATCTCGATAGGTCGCAGGATTCGTCGCGTGTTCGGCGTCTGAGTCGTCGGATGGCGCGCGTGTCTGCCGGATGCAGCCGCGTCGCCTTTCCGAGTCGTCGCCGGAGTCCGCCGCCGCCACGGAGCCATCTTCGGAGTCCGTGTCTTGCACGCCTCCCCGTGCAGCTATTTAAGGCGCCGACGCGGGCACGGAATCCCTCACCTCGCGCCGCGCATTTTTTTTCGAAGCCCGGAGTTCTAAGTCGCCGTCGTTCGCACGAGGGAGCTCGCCGGAGTTGGAGTTCTTGCCGTGGTGGTCTCCGCACGTTTTCGTCGCCGCCGAGCCGTTATCCGCCGCGTTGGTTCCAGATCG
The DNA here is from genome assembly GCA_036346275.1 of Otatea glauca. Taxonomy (NCBI): domain Eukaryota; kingdom Viridiplantae; phylum Streptophyta; class Magnoliopsida; order Poales; family Poaceae; genus Otatea; species Otatea glauca. Next base: position 180,630 of record JAYEVK010000035.1, read on the forward strand.
GGGTTCACCGAGAAGCTTTGCGTCGAATAGGTAAGGTTTCGTCGCCAGATCGTCGCCGGAACGCCGTCGGGTTCGTCATCTTCTTCGTGTCCGGTAAAGTCTCGTGGCGGCGTCGCCATTGTCGTCGGGTGAGCTGTGGGCCGTCCGATCTGTAGCGGAGGGTTGAGGTTCCGCCACGTCGCGGGCAACTGGGGCCATCCGATCTATCCTCCTCGGACCAGATCGAGCGGTGCGTGCGACCAATCAGGGCATGCCGCGTGTCGGGCTCAGCAGCCGAGGCGCCATGGACCGGGTGCATCGTGAACCCGAGGTAGCCGTGGACTCAGTCTATGCACCGGGACCACGTGGCAAGCTCTGATTGGCTGGCGCCAGGGCTGACGTCGGCATGCCGTCATGATGACGCAATAAATCGTTTTCAATTTAAAAATAAATCTGCTAATTCTGATTTTCTGATTTTTTGCAATTTCAGTATTTATTTCAAACTTCAAAAGGATATATCTTTTGCATCGTAACTCGGATTTGAGTGATTCAAATTTCTAAAAATTTTTAAAATCGAGATATATTTAATGGTGAATTTTAATTGATTTTTGGAGTTTATTTGCTCTCTGTTTTGGTATTTATTTGCTTTTCTTCTTGATGCAGCGTGAGCGTTGAATTGTGCGGCGCTTGGAGGAAGATCCGACAACTCAAGAGTAAGTTCAGAACCAGATCAGGACCTATTCAAGGCAAGTTGTGCTTTGATCATGTTGAACCCATGTTTATAAAATTGCTATGTTTGTTTACCCTATTGCATATATTTCAAGTATACAATTGTTTCAAATTAGATTGGGCTTAGCTAATATACTAGATTGATCTATACCCTACCTTGTCATTGTATGCCATGATCCATTGTCACCCTAGGTTGGTTCAATATAGTTGGTTGGTAATTATAATCAACATTGGAGGTTTAGTCCGTACTAGTTGCTTAGTCATGCCACGTCATCACATGTGTCAAAATCATTGATAATTAATCTTGATTAATGGAATATGGAACAATATTATGAACTTGTGTGTCATGTGGGATCACACGATGAGATTGAGTTGTTGTGGCGAGTCATGTCACGCAACGATGTTGAATTGTTGATGGCACGTGGTGCTTGGTAATCAACGTGGGTGATAATAACTTAGATTGGGGCAAGTGACAAGGGGCGAGGATGCCAAGGTGGGCCCGATGGGAAGAGGGTATGTGGAAGTCTTGCCTTGATCACTCTAAGGACTTAACCTTGCAAGCCTTTGACCTGAGTCAATCATGCAACCACATGTCTGGTATGGGCCAGCCTAGCTGAGTAATTTGCAATGTCTTAATTTTGATACTATCGTGGTCGGTGTGAATTCCCGAGTTATGGAGTAATTCACATGGCGCAAGAGGGGGCCCTGGATGTGGTAACCAGTCCCACCAGTGTTGAAACCTTAGCGGGTAGTATCGGGTTAAGTCAGCGCATTGTAAAGGCTTTGTTATAATCACTCGCCTTGGTGGTGTTTGGTTGTATCACGTGGGTAAAGTGCATAACCTCTGCAGAGTGTAAAACTATTCGGATAGCCGTGCTCGCGGTATTGAGCAAAGCTCGGAAATTACAGTTAAGGGTTAGCTTAATTAATTGGACAACTTGGTTGGAATGGCGGAATGCCATATGGGAGATGGAATTTGACTTAGGATTGGAAACTTGGTTTACTTGAGAAATACTGAATTTATTTATTATTGATATTTGTTTCTGATCTTTACAATCTATTTCTTGTATTTGTTCATAAATCTTTGCTTATTGCAAAATAGCCATAATAGCCTATCCATTGGAATAAGCCTTACATATAGATACATAGAATTGCATTCTGGGCACAACTTGTTGAGCGCTTAAGTACTCACCCTTGCCAACAACAATAATCAACAGTTGAAGAATCTACACCTGTGTTGGAAGAGGAAGTCCAGGAAGATCACGAGTCATTAGGGTGCGAGCCTTGTCGGTTACTGTGGTGGTGATGAGCTATCTATGTTTCCTTACATCATTGCTTAATTATTAGCTTATATTTCCAGTCTTGCCCTGCGTGGCTTAATAATGTAAGTTGGTCATAAGATCATACATTAGCTATATCAATAAATGAACTATTATTGTTTTTATCATTGAGTATGATGTGATATGTACCAATGTTAAGCTGTGTGCACTAGCGTTGATCCTGGGACTAGTGCGGTAAACATAGTGGGTTCGAATCAGTGGATTCGGGTCCTTACAGAGGTGGTATCAGAGCATACTGACTGTAGGTCTTGGCCCTAGATAGCATGGGGATGTCCTGGGTGTGTCCAAAACTATTTTCTAAAAGAAAATTCAAATTTGACTAATAAAACACTCTCGACTCATCTCATTCTCTACTTCTTGCCTTTGCTGAATTTACCGTTTTACTTGCCGTTTCGGGAGGAGAACTTATTTAAAGTTCTTGTGGAAGCGGATCGATCGTTTGACCATTGAGAGTCGGTGGCGGCTCGCCATGGAGCTGTGGAGAGTTCTTGAGGCATTGGGAGGCTTCTATCGTCCACTTTCTTGAGGAGGCAAGCTGGTGGGTTAATGGTGTACAGGATTTATTTGCAAGGCGATTATCTCGCTCGGGAGAGCGAGGAAGCTAGCAGGCCAATCAACATCTCCGCGGAAGATTCTCGTGCGAGGTTGCAATTCGGGAGGTTGCCGACTTGCTCTTCGCCGTGTCTACGCGACTACGCCGGCGAGCTTCACGACTCGATGTTAGACTTCACCACGGCGTTCAAGCGTGCGGCCGGCGGATCGTGGAGGGCGAATGTGCTCTTGCAGCGCACCTTGCGGAGTTCGCCCTTGCCCGGGAAGATCATATGAGAGACTACTCGGGGCTGGAGGCGTATGCGAGGCACTCAGTGGCGAGCGGAGCTTGAGGTGACCGTGCTTGACCATCGGGATGATCTTGGAAATGGGAGAGGCCCTAGGCGGTCGAGGAAGAGTTGGGCGCGTGACTCGAGGAGTCGAGAGCGGTGGGAGTCAGGGAGGATCGGAGAGTGAGAGTGGGAGCGGAGAGTCTGGACCTGTTGTTGCGGAGGAGCCAGTGATGAGTCATCGGGATAGGTTCGCTCCTATGCCGGCTCACCCGCCGGTGTATCGCGGATCGATCTCAACCGAGTGGTTTGGATGAGTGAAGTCGACCTTGGGCGTGTGAGACTCGAGTGTTAGTCGCGTCTTTAAGTTAGTCTTTACCTCTTTAGTGGGCGTTAAGGTTTCGTGTTTAGTTTGCTTCTTTGTAATGCGAGTGTGCGTTATGTGTTGCAAAGCTTGTAGGCTTAAATAGCGACCATACCAAGAATAAATAAAGAATTATTTCAGTTGGGTATAACCTATCTCCCGCTTTAGAAATTCTTACTTCTTATCTATGCTACATCTACCTTTCCTAACCCAAGAGGCAATCATCGGATGGTGAATACTCGAGAAACAACGGTGCTTGAAGAAGTGGTGCGCGAATGACAACCCCAATAGCGGAGGCAGCCCTCAACCACCGCCGGTGGACATGCGAGAATCTGGGAGCGTTTCTTGCGCCTGAGACTCAAGCGATCTGAGACTATGATCACGGCGGATCGGCGGATGACCAGCGGCGGCAACCAACAACCACCATGCAGCTCAGAACAACAATGGTGGGCCTCGACCTTACACTAAGCTGTCAGATTTCATGAGGACTCGGCCACCAACTTTTTCAGGAAATGTGAACCCTTTGGAAGCCGATGATTGGCTTAGGACTATCGAGAAGAAGCTCCACATCACGCAATGTGAAGGCAATGAGAAGGTGCTCTACGCCTCTCATCAACTAGAAGGAACCGCCGCATAATGGTGGGAGAATTCTTGTATCGCACATAGAGCCCCGCAGAAATCACACAGGAGGAGTTTACTCGCTTTCCTTGATATCATGTCCGGAGAATGATGGACCTTAAGAAGGAAGAGTTCGGGGCTCACGAAACAAGGAGGCCAACCGGTGGCGAGTATCGAGAATAAATTTACTCGAGTTAGCTCGCTATGCCCTGAAGGCGTAGCGGCGAGATAAAGCTAAGCGATCTCGTTTCATGAAGGGGTGAATTCGGGACTACAGTGGGGCGATTACCCACAATTTTCAGATTTTGAGAGCTAGTCAATAAGGCTTTGATCCTAGAGGATAAGCGCAAAGAGTGGGTGAGAACCGTGGCGCAATGACTAATCGGTGGGCGTCCAAACCATCTCGTTTGAGGATGTCACCACAACAATTTTCTAGATTCCAACCACCGGTAGTGAACAAGGCATCAACCCCTGCACCTCGCCCTGCTAATCAGAATTTTCAGACACCAGCACAGGGCAACAATGCACCAGGAGGGAGTCAGCAGTCTGTAGTGAAAAGATGCTATACATGCAATGAGCCGGGCACTTTTCTAATAGGTGTCCACGGAAGGAGGCATCACGCGATTCGTTTCAACTTGGGAACAACACACGCCAAGGCACGACATCGGAGAAAATCATCGCCAGGTCAAGCTGGAGCAACCCCGCAAACAACAGTGCGTGGGAGGATCAATCACATCATCGCAGATGGAGCTCAGGAAGCTACTGGGCGTCGTCTTTGGGTAAGTTCTGGTTAACTCAATACCTTTCTGATTTTGTTTGATTCTGGAGCTTCGCATTCGTTCGTTTCTCAAAGTTTTGCAACCAAGAATGGATTTAAGGTGGTGAATCTTAGTGTGGGGTCTTAGTCCAAGCTCCCAGGATCTGAGCTTAGATCTAGCCTTGGGTGTTTGGGAGCTAAGTTGCTTATGGATGGGATAGAATTTCTAGCAAATCTTATCTTAATAGATGCGCAATCCCTAGACGTCATCCTTGGAATGGATTGGCTGTCTAAGCATAAGGCCGTTTTGGATTGTGGCCGAAGGATTGTAACTTTGGAAGGCCCTAGTGGCAAGAAAGTGGAATTTCAAGCGACCGCAGTTCGTGATGGGCAGTTAGTGGTCAACAGCGTGAAAGCCATCAGCATGGAAGATGTGCCAGTAGTCAGAGAATACCCGGATGTGTTTCCAGAAGATTTACCAGGACTACCGCCAGACCGTGATATCGAGTTTGTCATTGAGTTAGCACCAGGTACAGCACCGATATCAAAGAGACCATATCGGATGCCTACCGACGAGTTAGTGGAAATGAAGAAGCAGATTGAGGAACTACAAGAAAAAGGTTTCATTAGACCTAGTTCATCACCGTGGGGAGCCCCGGTTTTGTTTGTTCGAAAGAAAGATGGAAGCCTTAGAATGTGCATCGATTATCGTGCACTTAATGAAGTAACGATCAAGAATAAGTATCCGTTGCCCAAGATCGATGAATTGTTTGATCAGTTAAGAGGAGTGAGTTTTCTCCAAGATAGATCTTCGTTCGGATACCATCGATTGAAGATCCGAGCGGAGGATGTGCCTAAGGCTGCGTTTTCTCGCGATATGGACATTATGAGTTCTGATCATGTCATTTGGGTTGACAAATGCCCTGTATATTTCATGAACATGGTGAATAAGGTTTTCATGGAATATTTGGATAAGTTTGTTGTAGTCTTCATAGGCGATATCTTGGTTTACTCAAAGGCAGGAGGAAGAGCATGCGAACATCGAGGATGGTTTTAGGCAGTGCGAGCATCAGATGTATGCTAAGTTTAGCAAGTGTGAATTTTGGAAGGAGAAAGTTGAATTCTTGGGTCATGTAATGACTACTAAAGGAGTTGCGATTGACCCGGCAAAGTGAGCCTTGATGTTGCTGGGAGCAACGAAGTGCATTACTCGAGATCCGTAGTTTTACGGGAATGGCGAGATATTACCGTCGGTTCATAGAAGGATTCTCGACAATTGCTAAACCCTTGACGCGATTCTTGAAGAAAGAAAAGAAATTTGCATGGGCGAGTGCGAAAAGTTTTATGGGTGAAGAGCGTTTAACAACAGCCCCGTATTAGTCTTGCGGATATGCGAATGGATTTGATATCTATTGCGATGCTTCAAAGCAAGGCTTGGAGTGCGTATTAATGCAAGAAGGCAAGGTGCGTTGCTTATCGTCGAGGCAGTTAAGACCGCATGAAGCGAATTACCCAACACATGATTTGGAGTTAGTGCCGTAGTGCATGCTTTAAAGATATGGCGTCATTATCTCATAGGAAATAGATGTGAGATATATCACAGATCATAAGAGCACGAAATACATATTCATAGCGGATCCGAATATGAGACAGCGAAGGTGGCTAGAGCTAATTAAGGATTATAATGTGGGAATTCATTATCACCTCGAAAAAGCCAATGTGGTAGCAGATGCTTTGAGCCGAAAGAGCCATAGCGCAAATACGCTGTCAACGGAGGATCAACCAGAAGTTAAGGTTGGAAGTTGTTCCGCAAGGAATTTCAGAAGTTAAGGTTGGAAGTTGTTCCGCAAAGAATGGTAGCTGCTCTGGAAGTAAAGCCAACACTGGAGGATCAGATTAGAGAAGGCCAGAAAGGTGATGATAAAATTTCTAAGATCAAGGCTAAAAAGGAGGAAGGTCTAGCCGTGGAATTCACTCTAGACGAGCAAGGAACCATGTTCTTCAAAGGCCGAATTTGTGTCTTAGGATAAAAGGCCAAACAAATGATTCTTAAGTAAGCTCACGATTGAAAGTACTCGATTCATCCAGAAGTGCTAAGATGTACCAGATTTGAAGAGAGATTTTGGTGGCCTAATATGAGCGTGAGGTAATGAGCATGTTGCTCTATGTGGCGTATGTCGAGAGTAAAGGCCATGCATCAAAGACCAATTTGGTTTATTCTGTAGTTGAAAATTCCGGAATGGAAATGGGAGGAAATCAGAATGGATTTTATCATCGGTTTACCTAAGACTCAGAGAGGTTACGACTCCATTTGGGTTATTGTGGATCGTCTAACCAAGGTTACTCATTTTATCCCAATGAAGACCACTTACTCAGGAGATCGTTTAGCAGAGTTGTACATGTCAAGGATTGTATGTTTGCATGGAGTGCCCAAGAAGATTGTGTCAGACAGAGGTACCCAATTTACCTCGAGATTTTGGAATAAGTTGCAAGCAATGGGAACCCGTCGAAATTTGATCTGACATATCACCCATGACGGATGGTCGACAGAAAGAGTAAATCAGTTTTAGAGGATATGTTGAGAGCTTGTGCTTTAGCATATGCTCGTCATGGGATAAATGTTTACCATATCACGAAATTGATTACAATAATAGTTATCAAGCTAGCCTACGGATGTCACCGTTTGGCGTTGTATGGGCGTGCTTATCGTACTCCGTTAAATTGGAATGAAACAGGAGGCGTTTGGTGTTTGGGCGAGATATTCTCGAAGAAGCGAGAAAGTCAAGTTGCAATGATCGAGAGAGGTTGAAGATAGCCACAGTCAAGGCGAAGAAAAGCTACGCGGACAGCAAAGTCGCCGAGATTTGAGTTTTGAACCGAAGATCATGTGTATCTCGGGTTACCCCTCTTAAGGGTGTTAAAGATTTCACGTTAAAGGAAGCTTGCACCAAGGTATATTAGTCCGTTCAAGATTACGAGCCATCGAGGAGAGGTAGCGTATCGATTAGAGTTGCCTCGATCCTTGGCGAGAGTGCATGATGTATTCCATGTCGCGGCTCAAGAAATGTCTCGAGTGCCATGAGCAAACCCGTTGGATGCAATAGAGTTTGCAAGTAGATTTGACTTACAAAGAGCAACCGATCGAATTTTGGATGTTATGGGCGCAAGACCCGAAACAAGTCTATTAAGCTTTGCGAGTTCAATGGAGCAACCATTAGAAAGCGAAGCCACTTGGGAGCGAGAAGAAGATTTGAAGTCAGAATTCCCGAACCTATTCTCTAGTTAGCCTTAAATCTCGGGGTCGAGATTCTGTTAAGGGGAGAGGTTTGTAACATCCAAAAATTTGGATTAATTAAGTTTTTATTGCTTAAATGTGCATTTATGATTTTCTGGAATTTATTTGGATTTTTCTGGATTTATTTGAAATTACTTTGAATTAAGTTTATTGACCTTTTATTCAAACCTATTTAAATCTGTGCAAAGTTAAAATAAAGTTTTGCCAAAAATATTTTATTTGAGTTCAGAATGTCTCAAGGAATTTTTGAGAATTTTCTGGGATTTTTCCTGATTATTTATTTGCCTAAAACCAATTAAATGAATTTCTGGAATTAATTAAATTAATAAAGTTTTAAAAAATCCTTTGGAACAGTATTGGGCCGAAGCCCAATACTGTGCGTCTGAGGCCCGCTTCAGGCGGCCCAATCGGCCCGTCTCGAGAAAACCCTAGCCGCTTCGAATCTGCGCCGTTGATCTAGATGGGTCGCTTAGGATTCGTCGTGTTCGGCGTCTGGCCGTCGGATGGCGCCGCGCGTGTCTGCCGGATCTGACCGCGTCGCATTCAGTCGTCGCCCGAGTCGCCGCCGCCACGGGCCGTCTTGGTCCGTGCCTTGCACGCTCTCCGTCTGGCTATTTAAAGCGCCGACGCGGAACGCAGAATCCCTCACTCTCATGCGCATTTTTCCGGCCGGAGCTACGAGTCGCCGTCGTTACGCGAGAGCTCGCCGAGTTGGAGTTCTTGCCGTGGTGGTCTCCATGCGTTCGTCTCCGTTGAGCCATTATCGCCGCGTTGGTTCCGGATCGGGGTTCACCGAGAAGCTTTGCGTCGAATAGGTAAGGTTTCGTCGCCGGAACGCCGTCGAGTTCGTCATCTTCTTCATGTCCGGTAAAGTCTCGTGGCGGCGTCGCCATTGTCGTCGGGTGAGCTGTGGGCCGTCCGATCTGTAGCGGAGGGTTGAGTTTCCGCCACGTCGCGGGCAACCGGGGCCATCCGATCTATCCTCCTCGGACCAGATCGAGCGGTGCGTGCGACCAATTAGGGCGTGTCGCGTGTCGGGCTCAACAGCCGAGGCGCCATGGACCGGGTGCATCGTGAACCCGAGGGAGCCGTGGACTCGATCTATGCTGCAGGACCACGTGGCAAGCTACGATTAGTTGGCGCCCGGGGCTGGCGTCGACATGCCGTCATGATGACGCAATAAATCGTTTTCAATTTAAAAATAAATCTGCTAATTCTGATTTTCTGATTTTTTGCAATTTCAGTATTTATTTCAAGATTCAAAAGGCTATATCTTTTGCATCGTAACTCGGATTTGAGTGATTCAAAATTTTGAAAATTTGTAAAATCTAGATCTATTTAATGGTGAATTTTACTTGATTTTTGGAGTTTATTTGCTCTCTGTTTTGATATTTATTTGCTTTTCTTCTTGATGCAGCGTAGGCGTTGAATTGTGCGGCGCCGGAGGAAGATCCAGCAACTCCAGAGCAAGTTCCAGAACCAGATCAGGACCTATTCCAAGGCAAGTTGTGCTTTGATCATGTTGAACCCATGTTTATAAAATTGCTATGTTTGTTTACCCTATTGCATATATTTCAAGTATACAATTGTTTCAAATTAGATTGGGCTTAGCGAATATACCAGATTGATCTATACCCTACCTTGTCATTGTATGCCATGATCCATTGTCACCCTAGGTTGGTTCAATATAGTTGGTTGGTAATTATAATCAACATTGGAGGTTTAGTCCGTGCTAGTTGCTTAGTCTTGCCACGTCATCACATGTGTTAGAATCATTGATAATTAATCTTGATTAATGGAATATGGAACAATATTATGAACTTGTGTGTCATGTGGGATCACACGATGAGATTGAGTTGTTGTAGCGAGTCATGTCGCATAGCGATGTTGAATTGTTGATGTACGTGGTGCTTGGTAATCAACGTGGGTGATAATAACTTAGATTGGGGCAAGTGACAAGGGGCGAGGATGCCAAGGTGGGCCCGATGGGAAGAGGGTATGTGGAAGTCTTGCCTTGATCACTCTAAGGACTTAACCTTGCAAGCCTTTGACCTGAGTCAATCATGCAACCACATATGCGGTATGGGCCCTTCATTGAGTAATTTGCAATGTCTTAATTTTGATACTATCGTGGTCGGTGTGAATTCGAGTTATGGATTAATTCACATGGCGCAAGAGGGGGCCCTGGATGTAGTAACAGTCCCACGATGTTGAAACCTTAGCGGGTAGTATCGGGTTAAGTCGACGCATTGTAAAGGCTTTGTTATAATCACTCGCCTTGGTGGTGTTTGGTTGTATCACGTGGGTAAAGTGCATAACCTCTGCAGTGTAAACTATTCGGATAGCCGTGCTCGCGGTATTGAGCAAAGCTTGGGAATTACAGATTAAGGGTTAGCTTAATTAATTGGACAACTTGGTTGGAATGGCGAAATGCCATATGGGAGATGGAATTTGACTTAGGATTGGAAACTTGGTTTACTTGAGAAATCTTGAATTTATTTACTATTGATATTTGTTTCTGATCTTTACAATCTATTTCTTGTATTTGTTCATAAATCTTGCTTATTGCGAAATAGCCATAATAGCCTATCCATTGGAATAAGCCTTACATATAGATACATAGAATTGCATTCTAGGCACAACTTGTTGAGTGCTTAAGTACTCACCCTTGCCAACAACAATAATCAGTTGAAGAATCTACACTGTGTTGGAAGAGGAAGTCGAGGAAGATCACGAGTCATTAGGGTCCGAGCCTTGTCGGTTGCCTGTGGTGAACTGATGAGCTATCTACGTTTCCTTCTGTCCGCTTCTTAATTATTAGCTTATATTTCCAGTCTTGCCCTGCGTGGCTTAATAATGTAAGTTGGTCATAAGATCATACATTAGCTATATCAATAAATGAACTATTATTGCTTTTATCGTTGAGTATGATGTGATATGTACCAATGTTAAGCCGTGTGCACTAGCGTTGATCCTGGGACTAGTGCGGTAAACACAGTGGGTTCGAATCAGTGGATTCGGGTCCTTACACCAAATAAACGGCATGATAAAATGAACAAACAATACAATAGTTCCTTTAGTTACAGTATAACCCTTCTTGATGATCTACGCGCATGTAATTTCTTCCATGTGTGTGGTCATCCCCGCTAAGACAGGCCCCATCTGCAAATAGAGGTATTTCATCGAATTGATTGTATTCTTCTTCATCTACGACATTTTTGACACCAAAGATCCGTCGCTTGCTGTAAAGGACGACGAGCAACCTCGGATTGGCCGAATCATGCACATAGAAGACTTGATTTGCTTGCTTCGCAAGTACAAACGAGTCATCTTTATAGGCGAGTCTGTTTAGATCCACAAGAGTAAAACCTCTCTTGTCGACCTTCACTCCATGTGATAGTCCCACCCACTTATATCGGAATATTGGAATTTGGTATATTCCGTAATCGAACTCCCAAATTTCTTCGATCATCCCATAATACGAGTTCATTGCCATTGAGGATCCACCTTTCGAGTGATGTTCATCAGACAGAGCATCTATGCTTACACGCTATTTTGAGCGATTACTCTTAGCATCGACTTTCGGTGTAAAAGGTGTACCCATTAATATCATTACCCTGCCGTATGCGTACATTAAATCTTGGTCCGTCAGCCAACCATTTGACATTCTCACTAACAGAGAACTCTGCCTTTTGTTTGAACCATGTAACAAATATATCGTTGTGTTCTCGCATGATGGAAAGCTCATCCATATGTGGATTCTCTTCCCTTAATATCAACTTGTATTGCTCGATGTACCCTACAACTTCTATGCTGTGCTGCAAGACTGTCAAATGAGCTTTGCAATACATATCAAACCGTGGCCTCGTTAGTTTTGACCCCACGGTTCCTTTGCCAGCAAGTCTGCCCTCATGGCGAGATACAAGAACACCGATTGCTTGTCTTTTCCCGAGATAGTCCACACAAAACTCAATAACCTCTTCAGTCTCATAACCTTCCACAATACTACCCTCAAGCTTCGATCGATTCCTCACGTAGGACTTTAATATACCCATGTACCTCTCGAACGGATACATGTAACGTAAGAAAGCGGGTCCACATATGTTAATCTCTCTAACAAGGTGAACAATAAGGTAGACCATGACGTCGAAGAACGACGGTGGGAAATGCATCTCAAGCTGACATAAAGTCTGTACCACCTCACTCTGTAAGTTGTCTAGCACGTCGGGGTCAATAACTTTGCAGGAGATCGCATTGAAGAAGTAACATAGCTTCGTGATTGCAAACCTGACATCCTCTGGCAGAATATTTCTTATTGCAACTGGGAGCATTTGGGTCATCAAGACATGGCAGTCCTGGGACTTCATGCCCAACAACTTCAAATCACCCATGGACACAAGCTTCTTAATGTTCGCGGAGTAGCCAGATGGAACTTTAATACCTTGGAGACATTTGCAAAGGTCCTCTTTCTCTTTCTTGGACAGGGTGTAGCATGCAGCGAGGATGTACGGACCTTTTCTATCATCCTCTATCACTGCAAGCCTGGGCCTAATTCCCATGTAGGCCATGTCGCGACGAGCATTCACACCATCCTTTGTCTTTCGGGTATGTTCGTGAGGATGCCAACCAAATTATCACGGACATTCTTCTCAAGCGTGCATGACATCAATACAATGGGACATCTAACTCCTTCCGATCGGTAAGTCCCAAAATATTGACCTCTTCTTCCAAATGGTCCTAGAATGAGCAGATTTACGGCTCTTTCTGTCTTGAACCTCGATATCCTCTACGTGAATATACTTGCCTTCCACTCATAGGGCTGCGGTGCGAGCGGACTTCTCTCTTCCCATCAAATTTGTCATCCATCTTACGGTATCGATGACTTTGAGGTAAAAACCTCACGGTGACTCATATACAGTTTTCTTGGAATTTGGCGACCATAGGCTCTCGGTCTCCTCTTCACAAATAGGACACGCTTTTGCTCCTTTAAATCTTGTAGCCGCCAAATTACCAAGATCAGGAAATCATTTATGGTGCAAAATACCATAGCATGCAGGTGAAATGCTCTCTTACATCGCATCCCACACAATGACCTGTCATTCCACAATTTTACAAATCCTCGTCGGTGGAGCAAGGTACACATCAATATCATTTCGGTTGTTTGGGTCGAGATTAGCAGCGACATCATGATATCCTTCCGCTTCATGCACAACCAAGGAGGAGGTGGTAGATACACAACAGGCGCCACGTCTTTGTGGCGACTACTCATGTTACCAAGCGGATTCATTCCATCGATACTCAACCCAAATCTTATGTTCCTCATTTGGCACCAAACTCCTCATGTTTCCAATCGATATTTCTCCATTGAGCGAATCGGTAGGGTGTCTCGACTTGCCATCTTCCTTCGAGACTCATAATGCCAGCGCAACAATTTTGCCTCTCTCGGATTTGCAAACAACCTCTCCGGACGAGGAATGATGGGCAAGTACCATAATACCTTGGCGGTGCACCTTTAGTGACCTCTTCACCGTCGTTGCCCGGCTCTTACGCTTCTTGTCGTTCACGCTTCTCCTTTTGTTTGTACGGAGCACACACATAATTGGACAAGCGTGTAGCTCTGATGTGCATTACGGTACAAGATGCAATCATTCGAACATGCATGTATCCTTTCTATTTCCATTCTCATGGGACATAGTAGCTTCTTCACTTCATAAATGCTTGTTGGCAACTCGTTTTCCTCGGGAAGCGGATCCGATAGAAGAACTAGAAGTGTATTGAAACTTGTATCATCCAGCGGTGTTTTGCATTGATTCGAACAATGCAAGGACCGAACCCAACTTGGTGTATTACCTTTGCAACCTATGAGCAGTGGTTTGGCATCGTCTTCCATCAAGCTTTTAAACTTTTCAAACTCTCTTTCCGTGTAATTACCCTCCACATCCATAACATTTGCTCCAAATTCTCCTCCTCAAACATATCAAACTGCAACTCATCATCCGGTTCCACCGTGTCTTCATTGCATCGCGGGTACTACTGTCTCCCCATGATGGATGCAACACGTGTAATTCATCACGAAGCCACGTCGAATCAGGTGGTCCTCAATTTGGTGAGTTGTTAAATCTTCTCAGTTGGTGCAATCAATGCATGGACAATATATGAAGTTTACCTCTCCTCACCATGTCCTCTTGGCAATTTTTTGAACTCCTTAACACCTACGAAATTCGGCCTCACGACTTTTGTCATACATCCATTCCTTACGGTTCATCTGCAATTAAACTTCACACAAATTTGCAAAATAGAGGACAATTTCCTGCAAGATATATGAAATATATACTCCCGATCGATACCTACATTCTTCACTGGTTTAGAGCTTCCAATTTCCTAGATAGGAGACATACATTTTTAACATGAACAATGATATCAAACAATCTAATTATATAGTGCGGTAGCTTACAAATATTTTGACTACAATGAAACAAAACAAGGGTACCAACGATGACTCCTAATCTCTAAATAGGTTTGGTCTAATCCCATTCGAGGATATGTGGTTGGACAAGTTCTTAAGCCGTTGTACAACTCCAGAGAAAATTTCGGCAGCATATCCCCACTACTCTCCATATACACGTCTCGACAACAGGTCAAGAGGGGTGTGTATCTGGAGAATACCAAGGAGACGCTACCGAAATCTACTCTGCAGTTGTAGAACATAGCTCAGGAACTTGCTCGAAGCACATATCCTCGAACTGTCCAAAGAACGTGGACAATTCGAGACTGCTTGCTTATAAATATGCCATTTCGTTCAGTATATTTATAAACAAGCATCCCCGAATGGGAGATGTAGGTTTCGCAGCCTAAACTCTAACATTCATCAGGTGACAGCAATAATAATTTCATATTAACATCAAAGCACTACAAATTAAGATAATTAAATACATGTGTGCTTGTCAAATAAAGGGTGTGAAATCTGATAGGACATACACAATACCAGTGCAATCTAAACTTTCTTCACGACATATCAAAATTACATAGTGCTAAATTAAAGGGGTTTGAAGGAATGCTCACATTTTGAAGAAAACCACAAATTATGCAACTTGAGGGGAAATCTCCTCAAGTTAGGGCTTGAAATTTACCCTCTTAACACCCACCCTTAAGGATTTCAATTTTTCTCACCCAAGTATTGCTTCCAACCATAGAATATGAGCTATTTTTTCGAGTGGCGATGGAGAAATCTCCTTTGGAACAATAACAGGGAAGAGTACAGCTCGAGTGGTATAAATAACCTAACGAGGCACATCACTATCAGTTCTCATATAAAAAACGATAGTGATGTAATCATTCACATCACAGTCGATTCTTATAAGAGAAGCGATAGTGATGATCGTTATTATCTGATCGATTCACATAAGAAGCGATAGCGATGAACCGTTAACATCACTATAGGTTCTTATGTGAAGCGATAGTGATGTCATTCTCATCACTATAAACTTCTTAAATAAGAACCGATAGTGATGTGCGTGCTCATCACTATCGCTTTTTATATGAAAACCGATAGTGATGATAATGCACATCACTATCACTTCTCGCATAGAACCGATTGTGATGTTCGATTGCTACATCACAATCACTTCTAACTGAGGCGATAGTGATTATTATTAATGCCTCTCTAAGTCATCTATCACAATCGTTTTTTCCTAAAAACTTAAGAACCGACACAGATAAAGCGATAGTGATGTACCATTCTGTAGTAGTGTCAAGTCTCTCCATGAATCTCCACATCTTGGCATTTTCAGTTGACACATCTTCTGGTGAATACCTTGACAACTGGGTGAACCGGTTAAGGTACTTAGAAACACTTTGGTTTCCCTGATGTAGCTTGCGGAACTCTCTCTTCTTTATCTTAATAATAACTGCAGGCACGTGTGCAGTACAGAAAGCTTCAGAGAATTCCTCCCAAGTGATTGCTTGAGCTTTCTAGTGGGTAGCACAGAAATTATCCCACCATTTGGTAGATACTCCTTTTAACTAATGGCTCGCATAGAGAACTTTCTTATGGTCATCACACTGAGCCAATTGGAGCTTCTTCTCCATATCCTTCAGCCAATCATTTGCCTCCAGGGGTTCACCTGCTCCCGTGAAGGTAGGTGGTCTGGTTCTCACAAACTCCCCAAGTTTAGACTGGGGCGGCATCACTAGTGCTATGGCTCATGCTAGTTGTGGATTATTCACTATATTCTGAGCAAGGGCATGCAACAACTGAAGCTGCATTGCCATCATTTGCTGAATATCTACCGCTAGGGTTTGGAATGGTGGTGGCGGCGATGACACTTGCTGCTCTGGCTGTTCTTGTGGCACTGCCTAGCCACGTCTACAACCACGACTTCCAACATGACTTCTGTGACTAGCTCCACAACCTCTTCCTTGGTTCTGCATCTGATGCAACGGTCCTAGATAGGTTAGCAATAGATGAGAGGGAAAAAGCAATGGTAAGATGTCTAGAGCGGTAGCCATTCCAAGACAAGACAAGCAATTAAACTCCAAATGAAATCACACTGCACGTGCGCCAAGCCACCATGACCCGGGCTCGTGCTACGCTACTGCGGACTCCCATGCCTGCTCCGTGTTCAACTGGGCACTACGCTGGCCTCGATTCAACACCACAGGTCTTGGCGCCGCTGTGCCCAACCACCATCCTCAATGCCACCATGACCACGTCAGCCACACAGCACGCCATGCACGCTGTCGCTGTCTGTATGCTTGCCCATATGCACTCCCGCTCTTACATGCATGCCGTTGCTGCCTGCATGCACTCCCACGCCTGCATGCATGCCTACGCCGCCTGCACACCATCCAACACTTACATGCACGTTTGCATGAACTCCCGCACTTGCATGCATGCCCGCATATACTCCCGTGCTTGCATACACGCCCGTGCCACATGCACGCCGTTGCGCTTGCATGTACACCCGCATGAACTCTCGCACCTGCATGCACGCCCACTCCGCATGCATGCAGTCACTGCCTATATGCACGCCCGCATGCACACCCACACCTGCATGCACGCCCATATGCACTCCCGTGCCTGCATGCTGGTCACCCCAGCCTTGTACACCCAGGCAACCAGTCACGTCGACCATGCATGATCTGCGCCTCGCCTCGGGTCCTGCTGCTGCTTCGAGCTCCCATGCTGTCGCCATCCCGCTGCCGGTCGAGCTGCCTCCTGGCTGCTGGCTCCTCATGGCCTTGCTGCCATCGAGTGTAGAGGTGGGCGTCGTGCCGGACCGGACTGGCCTGGCACGGACCCATCGTGCTTCGGGCTGAAATCGTGCCGAGCCGCGACGGCCCATCGTGCCCTCCGTGCTGGGCCGTACCGGCGGGCCCTGCCGCGTGTCGCAGGCTGTGTTGGGGGCTGGTCACTGTGCCGCCCGTCGGGCGTGCCGTTCCGCGGCACGCACGCGATATTTCGTGCCGGGCCGGGCCGCCCACCGTGCCTGATTGGTAGGCTCGGCACTGCCCGGGCAACCGTGCCAGACCGGCCCAGCCCTTTTAGAACAGTGGCGTGCCGGGCCGTGGGTCGTGTTGGGTCGGGCTGGCCCAAAATGGCCCGGCCCATTTCCCACCTCTAATCGAGTGATAGCATGAAGGAGCATGCACTCTCCATCCTTCCTCTCCCAAAATGCTCAAATCTCAGTGCACGCAAAAACTAATTGTAAAAATGGATTACGTGCATGGTGGGGAACACAGCAGTATAGCATGCATGATCTGAATCCTTGTTCTTGAATGAGATTGGAAAGAGAGGAGTGGAGGGAGCTTGCTATTCTTGTTGCTGCAGGAAGAAACGAACTGAGAAAGAGCAAGGCAAAACAGAGAGAGGGAAGAGTAGGTTGGCAGTGGAGGCATGAGGGAAAAATAAGGTGGACAGTGCACAGGGGTCAGTGAGGAAAATGGCAGTGGATGGGTGGCTTGTAATGTTGTTGACCCTTTCTCCCTTTTGGCTTATTGCTATTAGCATGTTGATTTGGTTCTGTTCTGTTGGCAGGAAAGAATCATACAGCAACGAGGAAGCAGACAGACATGTTTTTGGTCTACTGGGTTCCTCACATGAAATTTTAAACCTAAAACCAAATATAATTTGCGTCTTTAATTCACCAACGCTAATTAAATTTTCAATCAGCTGGAGAAAATCAGAGCTAAAAATCGAAGTGTTACACACGTACCTTCTTCCCTAACTCCGGTCGCCTCCGTTGCCAGTGCAATACCGCTGTCCCTGGTGATTTCTGAAGAGGAACGCGGTATGCTACGCTAACACAAAAAATCTACAGCGTAACGAGCTACTACTTAAGAAGGGGATCATAGATAAGATTACCACTAGGCGCGATTGCGCGAATCCCAGCGCGTCGATGTAGTGGATCGTCCATATGGTGGACCTCGCAGCCACCATGCGTCGCAAGAGCCAACAGTACACGCACCGTGTCCATGCATGCCACTAGCGCAAAAACTTCATCAAAATCAATACCAGGCCGCTGCGCATATCCCTTCGCCACTAGACGTGCTTTATGCTTCACGATGTTGCCGAGAGGATCTCTCTTCACCTTGAACACCCACTTGAACCCGATGGCACGATGCCCAGCGGGGAGCTCGACGTATTCCCAAGTGTGGTTCCCGGCAATGGAGTACATTTCATCCTCCATGGCACTCTTCCATCACGCCTCCTTGAGTGCTTGATTGACGCTCGCTGGCTCGTCGGCGGATAGCTTGCACAAGCCGCTGAACTCAAGCTCACACGACTGCATCATGTCGTAGATGTTGTTGATGTCGCGGTAGCGAGTGGCACGCCCTCCGAGTCATCGACCCACCCGGTCGGTGGTGTGACCCACCACACCCGGCGCATCGGTTGTGCCCGTAGCGTGGGTTGCATCTGTGGAGAGTCACCAATAGTGCGCACCGTTGTTCTCCACGGTCAGACTGCTTGGTTCACGGATCTCCATCGAGATTTGGTGTTGGGTCGGCGTAGTTTGGTGAAGTACTCAATGGTGAAAGTGCTTGGCAGAAGTCGATTACCACGCGATGTCGTGCTGCGCATGCCAATCCTAGGCCTTCTCCTCTTGGAACACCACATCCCAAGTGATGTGCGACTTGCGTCTTGGCGTGAATCATAGACGCGATGCGCCTGACCCATCCTCATAGCGATGAAGACCATTGGAATTCGGCGATCCATGACTTGTTGATCTGAGGGCCGATGTTCTTCACGTGCGCGCGCGCAAAGGTCGAAAGTATGACCGTTTGGCGTCGCTTGTGCCGACTTCATATGGAGTCAGTCTTTGAGGCTTCTTGTCGAGGAGAGGTTCGGGATGTGCGCTGCGGTCTTCACCTCTCGACCCGAACATCGTTGGAGCGTGCATGCTCTTGAGCAGGCTCCTCGCCATCTCGACAACCGTCCGGTTTTGGCGCTCGACGACGCCGTTCTGCTACGGCGAGTAGGGTACGGTGGTGTACCGCTTGATGCCCTGCTAATCACACCAGTCGTCGAACGCGATAGAGTTGAATTCTGCACCGTGATATGAACGAAACACCTTCAGTTGGACATCACGTTCGTTCTCCGCGAGAACCTTGATCTTGCGGAAGTACTTGAATGCCTCATCCTTGGACCGCAACATTTCAACCCACATGAACCTGCTATAATCATCGACAATTAACAGGAAATATTTAGCCCCGCCTAGGGACATCGGGTTGATTGGACCGCAGAGGTCACCATGCACGAGCTCCAGTTCATGCTCAGCCTGGTATGTCGAGGCCTAAGGGAACGAAGTTCGTTGCTACTTGGTGAGCGCGCAAGAGTCGCAAAACTGGTCCACCCGGTCGATGCTCGACACGCTATCCACCATGTGCTTGGCCGCCAAATTGTGAAGCGCGCGAAAGTGAAGATGCCCATAGCGTGCTTGCCAACGCCACACCAGGTCGCTGCATGCCGCCAAGAGGCATACTGGCTCAGTGATGTTCAGCCCCACTGTGTACATGTGGTTCCGCGAGCGCATCACCTTCGCTAGCAGCAGGCGCGCGAGATCGAAGATGCACAGCTCGCCATCCTCAATGACGACTTTGCACCCGTTCTCGTCGAGCTGGCCCAAACTGATAATGTTACTGCGAAGACGAGGAATATAATATACCTCCGTGAGCACACGATGCTCCGAGTTCTTGCACTGGAACAACACGAAGCCTTTGCCACAGATCTCCACTTGAGACTCGTCTCTGAACTTCACAATGCCCCGCATTGTCTCATCGAGCGATGCTAGCATGGAGCGATTCCTGGTCATGTGGTTGCTAGCCCCCATGTCAAGATACCACAGGTCAAGGCCAACATCCACCGGAATCACCCTCTCTTCGTTGAGGAAGACCTGCTGTGGCTGCTCGTCTGCCACCTGTGTGAACTTGCAGTGCTCGGCCAAGAGAAGTGCCGGTTGCTCCTCATGTGCCTCGACATAGCGAACCTCCTCCTTCTATTCGCGACGCGGCTGGCGGCAGTCGCGCTCCCAGTGCTCGTACTTGCCGCAGTTACTGCACTTGTCACGCGACAAGTCACATGCACCTCCATTCCCAACACGGCCGGTATCGTCGTTCTTCCAGGGTGGTCGTGGCCTCCCACGTCTCCGAGCATTTTGGCCCGACCTTGCACCCCCAGATGATTCTTCAACCGCCTGGCGCTGCTTGCACCGTGCTTCCCACTCCTCCTCGGTAAGCAACAACTTCTCATTCGTTGTCACTGAGGTGGGCAGAGTGGTGCTATCTTCAGCAGCCTTGAGCCGCCCTATTACTTCCTCGTTGGACAGTGTCGACAAATCAAGAAGCGTTTCAATGGACAAAGCTATTTGCGAGAACCTGCGGGAGTGCGACTGCGGATACTTCTCCACCACCTTCTCTTCGTCGATCCGTCACCCAGGATCGCGGTGACTCACGGCCCACTTAGGCGCATGGCGAAGTCCTCCACCGCCTCGCCGTCTCGGAATTCAATGGCCTCATACTCCTTGCGGGTATTTGGGCCTCGCCTTCGAGCGTGGTCGGTTCGACTGCATGTCCATCACGAGTCCCACGCCTCCTTGGCATTGCATTTCACTGCGAGTGAAGAAATCATCTCCGGTGGAACGACCTTTAGTATCGCCTCCAGCGCCATACGGTCCTCCTAGAGCTCGGCATCGCCGTGCTCGATAGCTTCCGAGAGACCTCGCGTGCAGGCATCACCTTCATCATCAACGCCCGGTCGTTGTGGTTGAGTGCGCGTCGAGTCGGATAGGCTAAGCTGAGCTTCTCGCCTTGTCCGTGCACCACGATCTCGCGGGCACCACGATCATCGTTGTGCGTCGCGGGTCGTGCGGATGGGGAGAAAGCGTCGTGATCGCCATGCCGTGGTGGCGACCTCGAGTGTCCTCCTACCGGAGCCGACATTGCCTAGGATCGAGCTACTCTCGCTTTGATACCACTTGTAGTTGCCGGCCTCCCGAGAACACAATTCACACAGGAGAACAAGTAATTTTTTGTGTGGCCAACTGCACCACATTATCAGTGTTTATCCTTCTTTTATTAGCAACTTCAAAATGTAACTTCTACAAAGTAAATATGACTAGTTAATAGCCACATCATGACGTGCAAAAACTGAAAAAACTGACATGCAAAAAACTGAAATGCATGCACATTAACACATATGTTTCATGCACATTAACACATGCGTGATTAACCTAACAAAGCTAATTAGTTAATCATTAGTAGGAAGTGTGTGTAAGATGCATTAACAGCTAGGGGAAGAAACATATTCTGGTCAACCACGGTAAGTCAAAGAAGTACAAATGCACTGAAACTTCCCATTTAAAGGAAATGGGAATAAGATGATTTTTTTACATCTCATTTCGAACATAAGTTATGCACATATCATAGACATTGTTCACAACTTGACAGTCCTTTCTTGCTGATTGGTGGTACTCTTAAAGTATAGAAAAATGCATTTCCGCTCGTCCAACATACCACTTTTCTCTTCTAGTCCCACTGATAACGCAACAAATTGGTGCCTCCAACAATTCTTAATTTCACACATAGCAAAACATAAAGTCAGAACTAACACATGGTATACTGTGAAATCCATTCCAGTATACTGTGGCACCTTTGGACTTCCGTTGCAACATTAGCCTTGTTTTGATTATTCACAGTTCATGAGATGTAATTGAAAACCTTCTTCAAGTGTTGTCCACTTTAGCAAGGCCTGTATTAAATGGAGAATAAAAAAATTGGAAGTGATGACTAAAGAATACAACATATTCCTTTGTATCAAAATGTATGAGAAGATGATGGATACCCGCTTGGTTTTGGTTGTACTCATTTGTGACCTCACTTGCAGGATGTGTCCAATCCAGCTCCAATTTGTAAACAAAGTCATATTTCTGAGTAAAGTAAATATCATAATAGGATACCTTTAAAACCTAAGTCGGGTTTGGCAATGCTTTCTCAATTGCACAAGCAATTACTCTGTATGCAAATTTAGAACCAAAGTTCGTAGACAATTTTGTAAGGCTCATGCAATCGTAACCAAAGACCACCATAGATGAAGGCTCTGGCTGAGCTAGCCGTGGGGAGGCGACGCTTACCCTGATCTAGGTCTTTCAAAGGTGACGATGTAGCGCACACTGGCAACTAGGTGGGCATGCGCAGGTGGCCAAGGGAGCGAGCCGGCATGGGGAGGTCGAGGAGAGGCGGAAGCCTGCACCGATCCGGCGAGAAGAAGCCGCGCGGGAGGAGCGGTGGCGTGCGGTGCGGTGAGGCCACCCGGCGGACGTGCGGTGCGGGCAAAGGCCAGGGTGGAGGGAGGCACGGGCTAGGTCTAGAGACGAAGCCGACGTGGGCTAGGGCCAGGGTGGAGGGAGGCCAGGCATGGGTGTCGAAGGTTAGGAATCGACAATAAACTTATACTTCGGGCACCTTCGAGATAGCAGAGTCAAGAACACAAACAGAGGCACACGATGTAGACAGGACCGGGCCTCCTGATGGAGTAATACCCTACGTCCTGTGCAGGAGATTGCTATATATGCCAGATGATGAAAAAAGCAAGGGGGTGTAGCCCTGATTACAATGCAGATGGTCTCTATGCTACGGATGGCTATGGCTAGAGGTTGATGAGATGCAACTCGTCGACTCCTAAGCTCTCTACGCACGAAGGCTTTGGCTTAAAAGCTTTGGATGGCTAATCTGTGCTGGAGGGCTTCCTCGTCTTGTCTTCTGGATTGATCTTCTTCCTTGGGATCCCTACCCCAGGCCTTATACAGTAGCGATGGTCTTGCCTCCAGTCGAGTCGTAGTCGATGAAGAGTCGTGATCTGCGTAGCGTATCCAAACTGCCATTGGTTTTGGGCGTACTTGTTTTGGTCTCCTTGTGGGGAAAGGCAATCGAGTCCTTCCTGATATGGGGTTATCCCTTCCTGTGCGTAACTTATCTCGTGATTCCGGGCCTGAGATATCCGGAACTTCCATATGTTACTAGGGCATACCCCACTCTGTCATGTATGTGCACATATACCATATTTATATATTCGACAGTAGCCCCGAACTCTGCTTAGTGGAGGGTCTATATGAGTGCTTGGTCGATTACCGCCAAGCATGGCTTGGTCAAGTAATGCCTCGCCTACTTGTGGTCGAACAATGCGAGTAGAGCGGGAATAGCTGAGTACCGAGTTGGGATGTGCTGGGTCGAGCGCCCTGCCATCAGCCCGTATCGAGTTCCTAGTATAGCCACAGGTTACTCGATGTCGCCTCATAGACTCGATTATGAGCAGAGTTGGAAAAAATTTTGAAATTTTGAACGTTGGGCAGTTAGCGCATTTAATGCTCACAGCCATGATATTATGGTCGTGCAGTGCCATCATTCCTCTTTTCAAGCAGATCGAGGCGACGGGTAAAGGGGGAATGAACCATTGTCTATGATAAGGTTTTTTCGCGTATAAGTCCCCAAACTTGGAACTGTTGCCATCACCTATCTCATCACCTTCATCCTTGCTCTCGAAGCCTCCGTAGCCCTCCTCAAGTCTTAGCGCCACTAACTTCCATTGAGCACACTCTGCAACATTGTTAGAAGCTTGAAAATCAAATTGGATAGCATACTTCAGCTCTTCACCTGTTGGGGATCTAAGGACGATGCCAGCCACTGAGCCTTCAAGGGTAAGGGACCCATCGAAAAACATAGTCCAGTGGTCATCGACCGCCTCGCATTCTTTTTCTTTGACATGTGTCCATTCCGCGATGAAGTCTGCTAGGACACCTGATTTGACGCTGGCTCGTGGCATGAAATCAACCTTGAACTCGTTGAGTTCGACCGCCCATTGCGCTATTCTACCTGTTGCCTCACGATTGCGTATCACCTCCTTGAGTGGAAATGTGGTCATGACCGTGACCTTGTGTGCCTGGAAGTAGTGCCGCAGCTTTTAGGAT